>JAWNPY010000131.1:0-50255 GCA_035078625.1 Scaptodrosophila scaptomyzoidea
GTATATATACATACACATATATACCTATATATATATAAAATAAAATATCAATCAAGTCCTTGTACAAAAAAAACATTATTTGTATATCATTAAATATTGCATTTTGTTTCGTTAAACCTCTGGACATTTCTTTAGTATCCTAACAATTTAATTTTTTGCCATCATTAAAGTATATATATATGTATATTTATTAGATCAGTTAGGATCTAAAGTTCTAAGATAAAATGGCTTGCCTTGTATATGAAGTACGTATTTGTATGTGTAAGTATTTAATAAAAAAAAAATAAAAACAAAAAAGGTCATTAAGTAAATGCATTAACTAATTAAATGTGTAAATATGTAAATATGCAAAATGATTGAACTTTTCATACACTTAATTCTTAAAACACAAATAAAAAAAATGTATGTATTTTAAATTCCAGTTGATTTTTGTTTTTTTTTTTTTTTAGAAAATTTTGATTTCAGTACCTGGTTGCATTGCTGTTGTTTATTTTTATTTTTTCTAATATAATATATTTTTTTTTTTAACATTTTAAGATTTGTATTTTCAATTGTTGGCTTTAAAGTTGTTTATTTTAATTTAATACGAAAACATTTTCAAAAATGCTAAAGACATAAGTGTCACTTGGTTTTTTTTTTATTTTTTTTTTGTAAACTTTAATATGTAAATACACACAATTAGCTATATAGTTTAGTTTAGTTTGGTTTAGTTGTATCATTATGGCTACGCTTAAAACAATGAGCAAAATATCTAGGACAAGTATGTATGTAAGTTTGAAATATATATATTTAATACTACTAATAATCATTTTCAATATATTGTATGTATATATATTTTTTTTTTCCTTTTTTTAATTTTAATTTGTAAATATGTTGGTTTTTCTGCCTATTATGGTTTATCTACTACATAAGCACAGTTTGTGTGTGTGTGTGTGTGTGTGTGTTTATACATAGATATATATATATTTTTTATTTATTCAATTACTTAATTAGAGTATACCTATCATGTATTGTGTATATAGTATATTGTATATTCGAAACATATCAATACAAAATATCCAAGGAGGGCACACGAATGAGTACACATGTTTTTACTGGTTGTTTTTAAATTGTTATACTTATATACTTGTTGTTTTTCATGTTGTTATCTATTGTAGTTGCATAAATTTGTATTTAAGAACTATACATATCTTAGCACAGTTGCAGTTTTTATTTTTTTTAGATTCTTTTTCATGTCAATATAAATTGTGCTCTGGTTTGACATGAACATTTAATTTAAATCATTTTTTGGTAGAGACAGAGAAAGAGTGAGAAGAAAGACAGTTTTGTATTATCATCATCACTGTTTACGCTTTTTGTGGGAGACTAGAGGATTTGGTCTGTTTTGATAAGCTAACAGCAATTGTTATGAAATTCACAACCTTTTTAAAAAATTCAAGCGCAAAACTAAATATATTAAGCGAATTTAAACCAAAGTAACTGAGGCAAACACACAAGTGAAAAAAAATAAATACAATACATTTTTAAACTCTAAAAATGATTTGAATGATTTGATTTGTTTAAATTGTTCTTCTTGATTTAGGATTAAGCTAGAAACAAAATGTCAAACATAAGCTTTGTTCTTAAGGTTCAGGTAATCAATTTCTAGTCTTATCTGTTGCACTGAGTAGTCTGCTATTTAAAGATATACCATAAATTTATATGATTTTAATTTCATTTCCTTTTTTTTTTAATTTGGTTTGGTTTTCATTCAACATTACATTGAATAATGTGTAGGTGTGTGTGTGTGTATAAATATGCAAGTATCTGTTTCAATACTATCTAAGTTTGGGAAAAGTGATTTCAATTTAATTGGGCTGTCTTAAAAAATTCCAAATAAAAAAAGATTTTCAATTGAACAAAAAAATATATATTTATTGCTTTGAATTATGATAAATTTTAATTATTAACTGGTTCTTTAAATTGTAAACTCCCTTGAGGATTTTCTAAAATAATTTTTATGATTAATCAGGTTGTTGTTGTTGTTTTCTTAACATTTTTCAAAAAATATAAAACTAAACGTAAGAATATTGTCTTTTGTGATTTTAAAGAGCCCCTGCCAATAATTAGAAAACAGAAATTAAATTCAATTTGATTTAATTGATTTTTAAAGTTAACTTTTTTTATGCAGTTTTAGTTGGCGTATTAAAATTAATTTTTTTACTGTTTGTTCTTGGCTTTTTATGTGTTTTTTTTTTGTTTTTGTTTTTTTTTAATTGATTCAACGGGAAGACATAACATTCTATTGTTAAAAAATGTTCTTAACTAACTTGTGGTACAATATTTTTTTTTGTTTTTTGTTGTTTTGTTATCATCATTTGATTTATCTTTTTTTTAGTTCATATTGTGTAAATTTATTATTGGTGTATAAATATTAGGGATATAATTAAAGCGTTTATTCATTTATATATATAGATATATATATATATATATGTATATATATTCTATACAAGTATTAATGACGTGTAAATATCAATACATTTTTTGTGTTTTAACTGCTACAATCATGACTAATTATTTTTGTTTATGGTGCCACTAAATTACATTTAATTTGATTTATATTTAAATTAGAGTTGTGCTTGTTGGGGGCAAAACTCTAATAAATACATTTTCCATTTTATTTTTTGATCATAGCCAATTTCTGTGCAAAAGCACAAGAAAAATTGCAGAGAATCTAAAATGCTTCAATATTTTTTCACTTTAGTATTATTTTTATTGATACAAATTTGTGTGTGTGTGTGTGTGTGTGTGTGTATGTGTGTATGTTAAACATTAAATATGGCCTTGCTTTTGCATTTCTTATATTTCTACATATCAGATGTGTTTTTGTTTCATATTTATCATCAAAAATATCAAAAGTGGATGGAATTTAGTGATTCTAGTTATTATTTATATTTATATATATGTTTTTTATTTTCAAATTTTTTAGGTATATATATTTATTTTAAATGATTATAATTGGTTGCTTGAAAATTTTAGATTTTTTTAGTTTTTGCAACACTTTTTTTTTTTGGTTTTGATTTATAAAAATATTAAATGTTTTCATTTTCCATAGCATTTCTTGTCATTTGTCATTTTTGGGTCAATATTTGCTGCATTTAATGTATGTAAAATGTAGATATAAATGAAACCATTTTTAATATTATATGAAAACTTAATTGGGATATTCAGAAAAGATTGGCCTGATTTATTTTGCCTGTGTGCATTAATTGCCTCCCCTGAATGCAACTAGGAAAATGCAAATCAAAAAAAAAAACAAAAATAAAATAAAACTAATATTTATTTTTACTTTTTTTTTTATTATTACAAATATTATCAATACAATCAAAGGTACCATTTCCTACTATTTAGACTCCTACATTTTTTGTTTTGTTGTTGTTTCTTAAATGTTAAATTGGTTCAAAGATTTATAGATTCGTTGAGTGTTTGCAATTCTTTTTTTTGTTTTTTTTTTTGGGGTGGAAGAAAGGGGAGGGCATCTCATAAAGCGTTTAAATTTTCCTTGAAAATGTAACTGTTTGTTTTTTGTTTTTTACTGAATGTTAACCACTGTGCATTGCTATTAGTTCAAGTTTGAGTTCTTCATCTTTTTTTTTTTAGTTTTATTTAATTGCTATTTGAAAATTTATTGCTGCTGTTTTTTTATTTAATTTGTTTTTCGTCTTATTTAAATAGTTTTTCTTTCAAAATTAGTAAATTAATTGCTCGGTTATATTTATTATGTATATAAAATTTGTCTGCCAAAAAAACAAACCAAATACAATTTGTACATTTGAATATATATTTATTTGTGTAAGTATTGTATATTTTATTTAAAATTGTAATTTTTAGTATGAGAAACAATTGGATATGTTGTAAAAGTTTTCTTTGTATGCCATTTTAACAAATAAATATTGTCATTTTTGTTGTTGTTGTTGTTTTTGTTGTTTAAAGTTTGCTGCCTTATTTTCATATTTTGTATAATTTTTTTTTCTTCTACTTAAATTTGCAAAATATTTTTGTCTTTTTGTTTTTTTTTTTTTTTTTTTGAAAATCTAAATACGCACACACCAAAAATTGTATAAACATTTTTTGTTTTCGTTTTTTCTCTTGAAGGTTGGGGAAACTGATTAAATAAAAAATAAAAATTAAAAATAAATAATATTATATAATATTAAGACTATCACAGGCAGGGAGGTGTGGGTGTTTTGGGGGCAAAGGTTTCAAAATATTAAATATATTTAGGAGGGCGACAAATTAAACTGTCTATGTTGTATATGAAGAGAGTCCCAGTTAAAAATATTATATAATACACGCAGATAAATATACATACATATATACATATATATATATATAGATACATATATATATATATACATATATATGTAGGTAGATGTATAAGTTTAAAGTTGAAGTTTATATTTTTACCTATATCAATAAATGTCGATTCGATTCATCTGCCCTGGCGAATAAAATGGTAAAAGGTGTAAAAAGCCTAAGGAGTACAGTCAGCAAAAATGGTATAAATTGTTAGATTTATTATGTATATTTGTTATAAGTATGTATATATTATAGTTTTGTAAATAGTTTATTGTATATTAGTAGGTATTATGATATATATATATATGTATGTGTACATATAATGGGAAAAAGTCAACATAAATAGGAATGCAGTTGTTAATGGAACATTCATTGGGTTTTTTAAACCCGACCAAGATTTTAAAATTGATGGCGAAAACCACGTTCAACAAAATACTAATATCAAAAAATTCTACAAGAAAAAAATGAAACAAAATTTGTATTATATTAAATTTAAAGATGGCAATTTTTAGTATTAGTTTTCCACTTTGTGCCTTAAATGAGCTTTTGTTTTTTTCGGTTTTTTTTTTTTTATTATTATTGTATTGCACTTGGTTTGTCTATAGTTAAATAGTTGATAGTTTAAAGTACTCAACAATTGATTTTTTGTTTTACTAATTTTGTTTTGGTTTTGTTTTGTTTTTTTTTAACTATACAACATCAAAAATAACTCACATAAAATTCATCAACATCTTAGGAATTTAATTTTTAGTTTTTATTTCTTTTTTTTGTTACCTAAATTAATTACACACATACATATATGTATGTATATGTCTTGTATATAATTCATAAAACATTCTAATTTAAATATGCTTGTTGTTGGAAAACCAGTACACATTTTTTTTTGTATTTTATTTTTAGACATTAAAATGTAATTTCTTTGTTTTGTTTTTTTTCTTTTTTGTTAACGAAGCACACACACAAAAATTCGCTTAATTTGAATTAATTAAATGTATATATATTTTTATAAATATAATGCAATACAATAAGTTGACTTGTGTGTATATATTTGTTTGTTTGTTTTTTTTTTATATATAAATAAGTAGGTATATTTGGTGCCCAAAAATATTGTTGCTGTCCTTTTTTTTTGTCACCTCAAAAATGTTGTCTAAAATTTGAGGCACGCTTATAAATATTTGAATTTGTTTTATTTATGTTCTTTTTTTTTTATTTAGCTAAATTACAATTTGTTTTAAAGCCTTTTGACAACACAGGAAATTGTTTTCATATATATTTAAATTATTTTTATTTTTCTTGTCCAATAATCCATTTTTTTTTGTTATTTGTTTTTGGCTACTTTAAACTACTTTTGTGTTTAGTTATTATTATTCTTGTTGTTTTTAATTTTACTGATTTTTGTGGTGCATTTTTAAGAAGACTTGCCCAAAAAATGTATTCACTAGAGAAGACGAACTTGGCATATTTTTTTTATTTTTTGTTTTTCTCTGATCTCTGGAAATTGTTATTTAAGGCAAATTGTATTTCTACAGCAATCACCATAAATTTCGATATATTGTGAATTACAAGTATAATATTATGAGTTGAGATTTCAAGTTTTTGAGCTTAAACAAATCACCTTATTATACATACATACATTTATATATATGTGAAGTTATATATATATAGGTATATATATTGTATTAAAACTGAACAATCGAATTAGTTGATATTGCTCTCTATTAATATTAAAATTGATTTTCTTTTTACGATTGTTATGCATACTAAGCAAAACCGACAAAAAAAAAGTATTTGAAACATCGGCTCTGTAGGGCTTCAAGGATCTTTAATCCTTGAAAAAGTATTTAGTATATTAAAGGTTTGAGTATTAAGTACCCAACTCATTCTATTTGCTGTCTATCATCCTGTATTGTACCATTTAATTTCAACATCGTTGTTGCTTTGTTGCTGTTGTTATCTAAACAAATGTACATTTTTATAAAGGTATATTTTATTTTGTATATATATAAAAATAAAACAAATTAAAGGCTAAAGAGAAAGTGTAAAAAATGGCAAGCGTAATTACATTAAATATGTTTTATATTTTATATTTGTTTTTGTTTCTGTTTTTCTCTACACTTACAACAATTAGAATAATGTCAGCTTTCCTTTTTTCTTTGTAGGCCTGACTTTTTTGGTCAAATCTTAAATATTAAATATTATTTTCTTTTTTTTAATTTGATTATTATCAATTGATGTTTTTCTTTTCTTGTTTTTCTACACATGAAATTGTTTTTTTTTTTTTAATTTTAAACAACCCAGAGACATTTTGAAATTTCATGCTGTGATGTATATGGTAAATCGAAATATATGTAGGTATTTCATTTGTTTTTTTTTTTTTTGTATAAATAGTTTGTTTTATATTTCGGTTTTTCTAATATTATTTCAATACTTTTTACTATTTTTTTTTTTTAATTTAATGTTTAGTATGTTTTTTTTATACTAAATGTATATTTATTTTTAATTGCTTTTAAGGCTACTAAATAGTTGCTATTATCGAATTTATTTCGTTCTGATACACTGAGAGAAATTAGGAAGTTTTAAGTCAGTTTGTTTTGTGTTGTTGTTGGTTTATTTTTAAGATTTTGTTTTTAAAATTCTAAAAAAATAAAAGCTTTCTAATTGCTTTTGTTCTTGTTGTTGTTGCTGTTGTTGCTGTTATTATTTTTATCAATTTGATTCTCCACATTTTTGATCTATATAAGAGAAATTGTGTGAAATTTTTCCCAACATAAAATAATTGGGATTTTTTTTTTGTTGTGTTGTTGTTGTTGTTTTGAAGTGTATTGCACAATGATTTTGTGGTTGTTTTTGTTGTTTATAATTACTGGCTAGTATATAATATTTAAATAATTTTTGTAGTTGCTTTTGTTATTTTATTTCACTGTTATTAGAAACAGAACCTACTAAATTATAGCACATGTTTCATAACATTTTTTATTAAACTAGTTTTAATTTTATCGCTTTCGCTTTCGTTAAAAAAAAAAATTCTACATTGCACATATTTAATTATTCAAAAAAGCCATAAATAAAGCACACACACACACAAATTTTTGGACATTGAAAAACAAAAATAAAACAAATTCACTGATATGTTTAAAAAATTTTAAAATTAAAGACACAAAAATTACACAAAGTAAAAGTAAATTAATTGAAAATTGTTTAGTATTTTTCTTTTTCATTTTTTGTGTGTGCGAGCATTTAAAATGTATTTAATTATTTTTTAGTAAACATTTTGAAATATGTAAAATTTAATAATCCAAAAATGTATCGCTTTCCTTGTTATTAATTTATTTTTTTTTTCCTTATTCTTTTTTTATTTTTTAAAATATTAGTTTCAAACTTGGTTTTGCTTTTGCTTTTAGAATAATTGATTTGCTGTTTTAAATTTTAAGGTATTTTTTGATAATTTTAATTGTTAATTAGTTAACCTATATTTGTTTCTGTTTTTATATTTATTTTGTTGTTGTTGTTGTTGTCATTTCCCTAAACCATTTTGGTCTGGTATTGTACAGTATTTTTTATGTTTTGATTACATACGATTTTGTTGTTGGCCTAAAAAAACGTACATAAAGTAATTATTTGAATTTGTTTTTGTTTTTGTTTTTTTTTTGGTAGTTTTATTGATTGCTTCTCGTTTAAACTGTACACTTTCATTTTTTTATTTTGTAGGTTTTAGTTTTTAGTTAACATTCAAATGAATTTATTTGTTAAGATTCCTTCCTTCAACAATTCCGATAGTTTCGATGAATACCATCATTTGATTTTTATTATAGACGGGTGAAATTAATTTCAAGTATATATTTGTTTTAAAGCCAAATTTCCATATAAAGACAGTAGATATGAAAAGTAGCCAGAGTCTAGCGCTAGGCACAACTATGTTATGTATATATAAGATCAGCAAGATTAGCTTAATCCTCAAAATTTCAATATTTTTTCGAATTTTTAAAATCTCCTCCTCCTCCTTATCATATCATGAATTTTTTTTTTCGATTTTTAAGTTTAAGTTTGTTTTTTGTGCTACCTTCAAACAATCAACCGATTTTATTTTTTTTTTTTTATGTATAATTGTATTTTTTTTTTTTAGTAAATTTTAGAATTTTTTGTTTTTTCTTGTTTCGTTTTTTTTTTATTTTTTTTGTCTATAATAAGGCGAAAAATATCATCAAAAAATTGACGTACACTAGATTGTTTTTTTTTTGTTTTTTGTTTCATTTATTATTGTTGGTTTGTTTTGGTTTTTTTTTTATGTATATATATATAATTTTGTTGTTGTTTTTTTTTATCATATTTGGTAAATTTGTTATGTCCACTTTTTCCTTTCCTTTACGCAGCTTTTGGGGCAGATTTTCTTTGTTTTTTTTCGAGTAGTTTAATTTAACCTTTTGTTTTTGCTAATACATTTAAAAATTTCAAATAAAATACATATTTATTTGTATATGTTGTATATGTATATATAGATATATGATTTGGTTTTTTTTTGTTAATATTATAATAAAATAATTTGATGTATAAAGCGTTTGTTTTTTTTTTTTTTTTGTTTCTTTCCATTTCTTCTTCTGTTGTTATTGGTTTTTTTTTTTTTGTTTTTGTTAATTTTAATCAAGGAAATTCAACTAAATGCTTAAGCATGATTAGCAAAGACATTAGGCAAAAAACAAAGTTGGGGAAAATTAATTTTGATTTGTGTAGTATGACCAAAAAAATTAAAGAGGGTGGGAAGTTATCAACGAGGCATTTAAATGTATGTGTGTATGTATTGTTTTTTTTTTAATATTATTCGAAATTGTCCTTCCTTTCCTCTACACAAAACCAGCTTACATTTCTATATGATTTTTTATTTTTTTTTGTTTATTTGTTTGTGTATATATCAATATGTATAATCGTATATGTATAGTGTTTTATTATTATTATTTATTTTATGCTTTTCATTTTCTTTTTAAGCGTCGCATTCAAGGAACAAATTATTAACAAATTCATTTAGAAATTTTAACGCTTTGTATTTTTTTATTTATGATTAATAGTTTTTTTAATTCTGTGTTTTGCTCTGTTTCTATTGAGCAATATTTTTATAATTAGTAGTTAGTGTTTTTGTTATTTTTTTTTCAATTAATCTTTATTGAATATTTCGTTATTGTAAACAAAATAATACATTCATTCTCTTCTGCTTTCTTATACAATTGTACACATATATATTTGCTTTATATTATTTTTAAATTGATTTTGTTTGTTTGTTTGTTTGTATATAAAAAAATCTTTGGCAGCATCTTAAATTTTTCTTCATATGAGTTAAATCAACAAAAAATTAAAAATAGAAATTGTATGCGAATTTGAATAATTGAATCTGAATCTGGCGGATATTAAAAAGAGGTTTTGTTTTTAAAATAGTGTGTTTTATTTTTCACAAAAGTTTTTAAAAATAAAAACAAAAATAAAATAAGGTGGAAAACTTTCACTTATCATAGTTTTTTTCTTCTTCTTTTTTGTTTTTTTTTTAGTAACAGGTAAATAAATTGTGTGTGTTTAATATGACTCAGTTAATTTTATATTGCTTTTTTCAAGCCACAAATTTGTTGGCCTTCAATTGTGGACAAATATTTTAGTGGATTGGGCAGTGTTAACCGCAAAGCAGATGGTTGCCATATCGATTAATATATCGATATCGATAAAGTTAATTGGCAGCCATCTTGGCTTTAGGGCAATTTTCGCCTTTGTTTTTTTCTTTATTTTTTTGTATTTATTTATTTTTATATATGTCATTTTGCTAAACGTTTATATTTTTTGTAGATATAATAAAGATATATGTATATATATATATATATTTTTACTAATATGACAATAATAATAATCATAATAATTGTAAAAAAAAATTATAGTTTTAATAATCTCAACTAAAATTGTAAATTTGATTTAAACTTAAGCACATTTTCATATACATTATGTGTGTGTGTGTGTCTGTGTGTGTGTGATTTTGATTTTTACTGAAAAACTTTTTTTAAACGCATTGGATAAAATTTTATTGTAAAGCTTCTTTTGTGGTTTTTATTTCTTATTTAATATCATTTAAAATCCAAAAAAAATGTCCCTATTCAAAATTTAAAAGAAATTTGACTTTGGTTTTTTTTTTTTTTGAAAAATTTTAAATATTTTTTTCTTCTCTTTTTTTTGTCGTTTTGTAAAAATAAAAGCGAGTGGAATTACAATTTCATTTTGAAGGATTTTTAAAAACTAGAAACATTAATTAATATTAAATAAAATAAAATATATATGTATGTAGATTTGTTGTTGTTGTTGTTGAAAGAGGCTTAATTAAATTAAATACGGGGGTAAAATTAAATAAAAACAACACAAGAAAATTAAATTAAAACAAGAATTCAAATAAATTCACTAAGAACACAAAATTGGAAAAGTTTTACTTTCTCATTTAACCAAGCTTCTCCCCTTTATATTTTTTCTTTCTTTTTGTTTTTTTTTTAGCTTGTCTTTGCCAGGCCTCTTTTTGTTTTTGTTTTGTTTCGTTTAAAAAATAGGATCTTAAAAAAACTAAAAATTAATAATATTTCAACAGCCAAATTGTTCACAAAAAATTGCATTTTTTATAGTTTTTTTTTTGTTTTGTTTTGTTTTTTTTTTTTATAATCAGTTTAACTTTTAACAACTTTGGGGTCTTTTTGTTTTCACACAATAAAACATGAAATTATAAAAGCGCTTTACAAAATTTTAACATTTCGTTTTACTTAACAAAACTTATAGACTAATAATAATATTAAAATAATAATAATAGGTATACATATATATTTGTTTTGCTTTGCTTTGCTTTGTTTTTTGTTTTAATCTTAAAATCATATTCAAGGACTCATAAATGATTGTTTGACTTTTTCCTCTAATACAAAGAAATTCAGTGTGCCTCTAAAAAATTCAACATATTTAAAAACTTAGTTTAATTATATAGTAATAAAAAAAGAGGTTTGTATTTGTATATAATGACAAGATAAAAATCAGTTTCTTTTTTTTTTTTGTTTAACTTATGATTAAAATCAAGTCAAACACAACAGGAAAAAAATAAACTATTTTAAAAAAAAAAATAAACAATTAATTCAATTTGTTTCTGTGCTTATAATTTAAAGTGAATGTAAATATTAATTTTTAAAAAAGTTATAGTAATAATAATAAAACAGAAAACAAATAAGACATTGTTTATCATCAATTGATTGATTTAGCTTCTTTGTTTTTTGCTACTGCTAAAATATTCGTTGTTGAGTTAGCAAATATATAAAATCATGTAAGTTTTTTATATATATGATATATGTGGTTATGTTGTGTGTCTGTGTATGTGTGTAATGTGATTGTTTTACAGCCTAAAACAAAATAAAAGTTTCTGTTTCACTAACTTAATAAATATTTAAATATATATGTATATATATATATTTTATTTTTTTTTTTGTTATCTTCTTCATCTTTGTTCTTCTTATTGTTGTTGTTGTTGTTTTTGTTTTTGTGGTTTGTGTGTATTATTAAGAAAAAAGAAAAATAAAAAACAATTAACAACCAAACAAACATAACGAAAAAAATATAATAATATAAAATTTGATTATTCACATATATATATATATTTATATTAAAAAAAAAAAATAATAATGTCTTGGGAGTAAACCAGCCTTATATATTTTGTATTACAACGGGAAAGAATCAGATCCAATATACACAAAAAACTCTTTTTGTTTTGTATATAAAATGAATACCAAAACTATGATATTATTTTTTTTTCTATATGGTTTTTTTTTTGTATTTTTTTGTTTTGTTTTGTTTTTTTTTGTATAATGTATATAAGCAAAAAAAGGAATATCGTTTTTTATCGTTTTGTGTTTTCTTTTTTCTTCTTCTTCTTCAACATTTGTAAATATATCATAGAGAACTTAACAGTTAATTGTTTTTAATTTTAAATTAATTTACTTCTTGTTCTTAATTGATTTTCATTTAAGAGAATTGTTGTTGTTGGTGTTAATTTTGGTTTTGAATTTGAGTCATTTAATTTTTATTTTTTATGTTTTTTAGGCTTACAATTAATTTGTATGTTTGTTTTTCTTTTTTTTTAAGAACAAAGAAGTATATTTATGTATGTATGTGTGTGTGTCTGTGCTTCATTTCCAGCTTTCTTCCTTTCTTCTTTGTCTGTCCGTAATTGAGTCTGTGCGTCCAAGTGTTTCATTTCGTTCGTTTCACTTCTGTCAATGATTAAATTGTGTCTGTGTGTCTGTTTCATTTCATTTCGTTTCTTCTACTTTTTCTTCATCTTCTTCTTTCTTGTGTATATATGGCAAAGTCATATAGTCATAGGATTTCACATATATGTTTTTGTTTGTAAATTATTTAAATATGTTGTATATATATACATATATATATACTGTATTGTATATATATATATATGTATATATAAATAGATATCACCTTATATAAGCAGCATAAAGAGAAAAGAAATAAAACCCTAAATAGCTCATCTTCTTCTTCTTCTTAAATTTCTTCTTTCGTTTGGTTTTTGGTTGCTTAAAAGTTTTTTACGTACCATTGTAGTATTATTTTTATTATTATTTATTAAATTGCCCCCGCCCTAACTTCTGATCAAGCTTGCTCTTTAATGGGTATATATTGGCACCAAAACGAAACCAATAAATCCCAAACAAACAAGACATAAAAAGAAAATTAAAAAAAAAAAAAAAAGACAACGTCTACTAAAAATGAGTGGAAGGTTAAAGAAACACAAAAAAAAAAAGAAAAGCTAATCAATTCATCAATTAGACAATAACAACAGCAATAATTATAATAATAGTAGTAGTATTAGTAAGTAGTAGTAGTTCTTGTTGTTGTTGTTATTTAATATATATATATATATAGTAAAAAGTTCCCTATACAAATAGATAATAAGTAACATAATTAGTATTGAGTGAATGTTGTTGTTGTTTTTGTTGTTATTTTAGTTTTAGTTGAGTGTGTTTATGTGTGTGTGTATAACAAGAAACATAAAACAATCACATTTAAAAAAAATTCAAACAAATCCAAAAAAGGAACAAAAATAAAACATATTGAAAACTTTAGCTTAAAATAATTAAGGTTTTTTTTTTTGTTTTTGATAGTCGACTTTTTGTTTGTTTGTTGTTGCTGTTGTTGTATGTGCTTTGTTTTTTGTTTTTTTTTTTTTTGTTAAATTAAAATTAGAGATCAAAAATAGTTCATAATTGGTTGCTTCAAAACTGTTTTGCTTTTTTCTTTTTTTTTCTTGAGATTTGATTTGATTTTGTTGAATTTCGTTTCCATTTCCATTTTGAATTTTACTAATTGTTTTGATTTTTTGTTTTCCTTTCTTTTCTCAACTTGAACTTGTTTTTTTTTTTTTTGTTTTTTTTTGCATTTTTGGAATTTTTTTTTTGTTGGCTTTGGCCTGATAATTTTCCTTTTCTTCAATTTCAACTTTCAATTGCCAAACGGTTTTTTTTTTTTTTGCTTTTTGTTTTTTTTTTAACAGCTTCTCTCGATTGTTTGTAATTTCTATGGAAGTTTTAGGCTATTTTGGGCTTTTAACTAATTTTGTTTTGCTTTCTTTTGTTTTGTTGTTGTTATTGTAATTGTTGTTGTTGTTTATTTATGGGTAATGATGTTCATGTGGCTCTTGCTGCTGACGACGACAGCCATAGATTTTACCCGAAGAGTATTTGTGATTATATTTGTTCATTGTGACTGCTGGACGAAGGCTGCGCGCTTTAATTTGCAATCAGTGAACATACAGGGTGTTCAGAACAAGCACATGGTGATTATTCTTGGCCAGTGTTACCACATAGCCCTCCGATGTTATTTTCAGGCCACAGCAACGGGAAACCTTTTTAAAATTAATGAAAATTAAATTAATTTAAAACAATAAAACAAAAATTAATTATATAAAATATTGAAAATAAGAATATTAAATAAGAATTATTGGAATTTCTTTTCTAGCTTTCTGAAGACTGTTTTTTGACTTTCAATTCTTCAAACAAATCTCTGAACTTTAATTTTCTACTTTCAACAACTATTTTATTAAATTGGTTAAATATTTCTTTTCATGAAACTCAAATCAAATATTTTACATTATAAAAATTAAGTATTTCTAGTTGCTTTTTATATTATTATTTTTTTTTTCTTAATTTTGAATTATTTGAATATTTAAATGTGCTAGAACTTTCTTAAAACGCTTAAGTTAAATTTGGGATTAGAGAAATTAATTTATTGTTGAAATTATCCCATATTTTATGCTTTTCAAACAGTTAGCGAAAATCAAAATAATAATAATCCCCTTAACAACCCTGCAAAATACAACTCTGTATATTTAAAGTATTATGCAACACTGACTACTAATAAATGTCATTAATTAATAGAAAATAAACTAAATTAAATCAAGTGAAAATATCAACAATTTTTAACGAGTGAAAATGAAAATGAAAAAAAAAAAAAAATAGGGTAAGTGTAAAATTGAAATTAAGCTTACCTTGACATGTGGACATTCAAATTCGGACTGTAAGACACCCTCACGAGAATAACAGGCGACATGAAAACGATTGCCATGCGAATCACCAATAAGGACATCACCGGCATTCGATATATCAATGCCATTAGGAAAACAGGTGACTTTCTCATTGCCAATGCGATAAAGAAATGTGCCATCCTCTTGAAAAACAGCCACACAATGTCCCTTGAAATCGCACACATAAAAATCATTGTCTGGGGGCAAAATTAATAAAAGAATATTAGTAGTGTGTATAGTTTAGGTTTATTCTCTTTTATTTACCACGTATGGCTATGTCCGAGGGCTCACGCATATAATCACTGCAATCGAACCAACGCACCAATTCGCCCTCCTCGGAAATAACAAAGACTGTGGGCGAAACACTATCCACGGCGACAATATGTCCCTTGGCGGTGACAGCCAAACCAGCCACAATGTCAATGTATCTGCGAGAGAGAGAAAGAACAAAAGGTATTAAAAAAAGCTAAATTAAAGGTCTAAAAATCTTATTCACCTGATGGCAATTTTACGCATAAAATGTCCACATTTGGAAAAGATTTGCATCCGAGAACGTTCGTTGCCACGATCGCAGACAACAAATTTACCATTGTTATGCATAACGGCCACTTTGCGAGGATACCACAATTGTCCTTCTTCTTTGCCGGCAACGCCAAATTGAAATTTGAGAGCACCCATTTTATCAAAGACCTCAATGCGATGATTATTTGTATCGGCGACAATTATTTCCTCATCGACGCCCAAACAGAAGCCATGCGGTGAATTAAATTGTCCCTTGGCGGTGCCCAATGAGCCAAATTTGCAGCGAATTTGCATGGGCGTTGCCTTATTACGGCCCGTAACAACACTGGTGGTGCCCGGCTGGGCGACAGCATGGAAATTATTTAGGCTCAGATCATCACCGACGCCCACAATTGGATTTAGGGCTTGCAGTGGATTGGGTGAGGTAGCTGAAGGCAGGCAGAAATCTGGTAAAATACAATCAAGGCAGGTTGTAGAGTCGTTCGTGGGGAAGTCATCAGTGCCAAGGTCATCTTTTATCATTTGTTTTGTTGTTGTTGTTGTGTGAGTGTTGTGAGTGTTTGGAGTAATTTGGAGTGTTTTATATATAAATAAAATAAAGAAAAATCATAAAAATAAAAACAAAAACAAAATCAAGTCCGTCCCCAGTCTAATTCTCTCTCTCTTCAAATATTTACTTACCATTATTATTCAAACTGAGCTTGGCCAGGGCCTGAAGATTGTTAAGAGCACGTTGATCTCCCGATAAAATATCAGCCAATGTTATGGGCTGTGTGGGAGTCACCACAGCCGATGGATGATGTCCTGATTGTGTGCCATTGACGACAGCATTGCCGCCAGTGGCATTGTTAACGACGCCATTTGTTACAGATGAAACGACAGCATTGTCATCGGGCATATTCTCAGTTAGGCTGGCCAAACGTGATAAATTATATTCCAGCATGCTAAATGTTGGTGGCGGCCCATTCGGTGGTGGACCATTGAGATTCACAGTGTGCGCCTGCTGCTGCTGCTGTTGTTGTTGCTGTTGTTGCTGCTGCTGCTGCTGAACTTGTACAATGCCCTGAGGTGTGACAATTTGGCTTATTTGCTGGGCTCCTGGCTGGACTACATGAAGTTGTTGTTGTTGCTGTTGTTGCTGCTGCTTTTGCAGGACTGCCTGAACCTGAGCCTGTTGCTGCTGCTGCTGCTGATTGTTGGTTTGTGGCAGTTGCTGCTGTTGTTGTTGCTGCTGCTGCTGATTGGTTTGTGGCTGCTGCACTTGTTGCGGTGAATCTGGCGGCAATGTGCTCATCATTGAGTAATTAGTCATTACCGAAGTATCGCCATCAAATGAACTTTGCAATGATGAAGGCAAAGACAAAGGACTAAAGATGGCTGCCGAACTAAGACGTCCCTGGACTGAACTGCCCCCATTGCCACCGCCGCCGCCATGGCGACTCATCATTAAACTAGGATAATTTGTAGTTGCTGCCTGTTGTTGTTGTTGCTGCTGCTGTTGCGATTGCTGCTGTTGTTGTTGTTGCTGCTGCGCCTCTTTGGGTGAAATCTGTGCCGATTGAATTGTCGCTGTTGACTGTTGCTGTTGTTGCTGCGTCAATTGCGGTTCTGATTCGGTACGAAATTTACCAAACATTTCACGGGCAAATTGCTCAAATTTATCTGGCTTCGATTCAAATTCAAGCATATAATTAATATCGCATTTTGGCGTTTGTTCCATCAAATAATTAAATTGTGCACAAATTGTCGGTTTCATTAATAAAAATTCAATGGCATTGGTTTTATCAATAATGCGTTTGCCAAATTTCACAGCATATTCCAATAAACCAGAATTCTTTTCCAAATTATGCATCATATCCATAATTTTTAATTCACGTTCTGAATGTAAAATGCCCAAATCGTTTAACATTAAATCGCGTATATTTTCCAAAACACGCATATAACAATTAAAGGCATCATCAATTTTATGACGAACCGTATCATGTTGAGTTTGTAGCTCGGTCAGCGAAGTGGTTAAATTTGAGCCAGCCTCATTGCAATATTTGGTCTATAAAAAAATAATTGAAATTAGTATTAGTCGGGCAAACAACATTTCCAAATTGAATTTAAATTTAACTTACCCGGACCAAAACATCATTGATAATGCGCTCCAATTCACCGCGTATTACCTGCTCGGCCACCGTGGCCGTCTCATAATGATGATCATTGCCCTTGTGCTCGCTAATCAAACAATCATTGCACGCTGGCACCTGGCAGGTGAAGCAATAATATTTGAGATTCTCATTGATATGAGTGTGGCAGCAGACAGGTTTGTGGATTATCAATTTATCCTGGATGTTCTTTTGCAAGTCCTCGATGCGGACAACCTGATGATTCTCAAAACAGCGCATATATTTGTGGGCATTGTCACAGCCATTACATAGAAAGTTGGCGCAGTCGTTGCAGCGGGAAATGGCCTCCTCTTTGCTTTTGCACGACGTACAGGGAATATGCTCCGATTCCAAATTGGTTAAATCCAAAATATTGGTCAATATATAATCACAGGTCAGGCCCTGAACGCCGCGCGGTCCCAATTGGGTCACCTGCTTGCAAATGGGACATTCCAGCAATGACGAATACGACAAGCTGCCATCAAATGAGGCGGACGATGATGAGGCCACCGAAGACAGTGATGAGGAAGCGGCCGGTGAATTGCCAGAGGCCATTAAATTTTGTAGACAATCCTCGCAAAAGACATGAAGACAGGATAAAATGCGTGGCAAAACCAAACGGGAGCTGAAATGAAATTAAGGCTTATTAGTTAAAATTGAAAATTCAACAATTTGATTTAATTTGATTTATACCTGCACAATTTACACACTTTATCATCATCTTTGTTCGAGTTTCCGGTATCTTCGAGTGAATCCAATTCGGTGACATTTTTCGCATCAAATATCTGATCCAAATCCTGGCTAATATCATTGTCATTGCTTTCGACATCGGTGACGAGGCCCAAACCGGACGAGGCCGTTGAATTGGCCGTAGATGAGGGCGCCGTCGACACGGAGGCCGAGGTTATCGAGCCAGCCGATCCAATGCTCGACGATGACACGCTGGCCACATCCAGGCTGCTGCCCACTGTGCTGCTACCCTTGCCAGTGTCCGTATCCGAGGACGAGGCCGATGATGATGAAATCGATGAGGCCGTCGATGATGCTGATGATGAGCTTGAATTGCTGCTTGTGCTGCTGCTGCTGCTTGTATTTATAACATCGGAAGGATCTTCTAAAATTGTTGTTGGCGTTGCTATTATTGCTGAAGATCCCAAACCCGATCCCAATCCGGATCCCGTTATTGTTGTAGTTGTAGTAGTTGTTGTTATAATTGATGATGAATCCTCAATTAAAGTAGTACTTTCATCCAGTACTCCAGTTAATTCCTCCAAAGTGCTCATTTTGGTTAATATTTCTCTCTCTCTTTCTCTCTATTTCCTTTATATTTATAGTTTAATTTTTTCTTTTTGGTTTTGATTTGGTTTCGTTTGTTTTTTTTCTTTTTTTAAATTGATTTTGTGTGGTGGGAATTTTTCGATAAAACGATTGCAATTTGTTAATCTCAAAATGTCTGTGATGTTTTTTTTTTTTTAAATAGATTGCACACAATTTTTCTCTTTCTTCTTCTTTTTTGTTTTCTTCTTTTTGTATAATGCTACCGTTATAATTTAAAATACTTTTTGCTTACTTTTCTAGTAATTTTTCTTGTTGTTGTTGTTGTATTTGTCTTCTCCCATTATATTATTATTGATTCTTATTTATTTTATTGAAGTAATTTCTCAGTTAATTGGTTGCCAGCAGCCATTTCCCAAATTGGAAGAAGACTTCTCTCTCCACTCACACAGCAGACAGACACACAGCTTTGTTAATCCTTCTTTACACACGAACACACGCACAAACAAACATATAATAAACTTGCGATTGAGTGAGAAAGAGAGAAAGAGTGTATGAAACTTTTTTTTTGTTTTGTTTGCTTTCAGTTCAATTTGCAGGCAGAGAGAGCGAGAGCGAGAGAGTATGATCGTCGTGGTCGTCGTCGTCTTCCTCGTTTTGCTTTATCCTCCTTTCCTTTATTCCAATGCTAATGCTGCTAATGCTGCCTTAAAACTTTTGATGCATTTTACTTGATGTTTTGATCCTTCTTGATTTTTTCTTGCTGTTCCTTCTTCTTTTTATTTTTTTGATGGTTTCCAATCGTTGTTGTTGTATCGATTCTTCCAAAAATTCTTAGCTCCAGTATTATATTATTATTGTTGATGTTGTTTTTGTTGTTGCTGCATTGGTGTTGGTGTGTGAGTAAGGAACGCGATTGTAACGACAAAACTCTAAATAAATTGGAAAAATTAACCAAAAAATATTCAAATTTGGATTAGAGATAAATCATTTAATATAATATGAAATAAAAAAATCCTAAATTTTAATTTTAGCACTTTCCACTTAACAAATTAACGCTTGGTATTATTTTTAAGCCATTATTTTTTAACCTAACACAAAACATTAACGCGACGCGACCGATAACGATAACACAAGTTCGATAACACATAAAACATTCACACACACATAATTCAAACAAATAACTGTATATTTACACAAACAAATATACAATACATTGAGAGACAGAAAGAACAAACTAAATTATGGCACAAAACGAAATGATGAAATGTTTACGTCAGAAAGGCAAAATGGGAAAGGGGAAATATATTTTTGTTTTTTCGGTAAAACACTTTGGTTATTTACTGTAAAAAAAACTAGCTGCATACTTTTTTGAGTTACACACATACAGGTTAAAGAATTTCTGTTTCTGCCTTGCATGTATGTATGTATTGGTATGCACTTTTTTGTAAACTGGCACACACACACACCCACACACGCAGTAGTCCCTGACACGCAGAAAGAACTCGAAAAAGTCAGGCAAATTTTGTCAGCTGGGCAGAGTCATCGTCGTCGTCGAGTCAAGCTTTTTGTTTGTTATATTTGGGCGACGTCGCAGCAGCGCCGGCGCTGATTTTAGCTTCGGCGCAGTGAGCCAATAGAATATTTGACATTCACACAATAGGGGCATTCAAGAGAGTAAAAAAAAAAAAAATTCCACGTGGCCCAGGCAACAAGGCAGCAAGGACATTAAGACAAAAATCCTTGAATGTATATTTTTTTTCACACGAAAATATTTTTTAATCTACAAAACACTTTACAATTTAAAAAATAAAAAAAAAAACAACAACTAAAATGTACACACACACGTGGTAGGCAAAGCAAAATCAAAACGTTTTGTTTACGCTCGCGTACACACATACAGGGAAAAAACACTCACCAGAAAAAGCTGAATTAGTGGCAAATAGATAAATGGAAATGGACAGACAAACAGGCGGACAAACGGTAGTACACACACACACACACACGCTAACCTCCTATCGAATGCGCAGCTGTTTTTTTTCCTTCTTGTTCTTTCTTTGCACATACCTTTTCTATTCAAATTTAAATGCTCTCTCAGTTAAGCTCTCGCTCTCTCAATTTGCGACAGTTATTTTAACTCTGCCTAGGCCTATACGAAAAGGGGGCGGACGGGTAGAGAGAGAGAGACAGAGAGAGTGAATAAAAAGAGCGCAAGCCAAACAAGAGATCAACGAACACTTATACAAAGAGAGAATCACGCACATGAACACACACACGGGCATACATGCATACATAGAGATTTTGTTGAAAATTAAATTTCTTTTATAATTATATGATATTCTATTTTAAAACGCTCTCACAAGCTCTGCATTACAAAGGCAAGCTACTTATTTATTTTATGTTGAAAAAAAAAAAACAGTAACTGGGCATTTATTAAGCATCATCGGCTTTAATGCAAAAAAAAATTTGGTTTTTCTTCCTATTGGGATGCATATATATTTATACCTATATGTACAATCTGATAGACACTTGCAGGGCCTGGCTGGTTGTTGTCCTTGAACGTAAATTTCCACTTGACTACCGCCCACGACGACAACGAAAGACCAGAAAAAAAAAATAAAGTCCTTCAAAATGCAAAACGTGTGCGGTAACCCCCGCCTCCACCACCTACACCAGCACAGCTAACAGCCGATACACACACACACACAGCTTTGCCAATGCTTTTTTCTTTCAATTTGAATAGTTGAAATATGTATTTATTTTATTGCGGTACCTTTTTAATATACTTGTATATATATTTTTACACTTATTTTTTTTTTCAGCACGTTACGATTTATAATTTTTTATGTCGCGCACACGCACACTCACACAAACACACACACACACATGCACAGCGCACTAGTGGCCGCAACTGGCAAGAACAGCGAATAATATATATATATATATGTATGTATAGGGCCACACTCTACCTGTGCTATTTCTTACACACACACACAAATGCACACTCAGCTTATATTATTTGCAAATTAGAAAAATCTAACGGACTACATTTCCAAAATATTTTTTTTTAAATTTTTTTTGGAAATAACACGACACACCTTTAAACTAAAAACTAGGATTTTTACCGTTGCAAATCGCTTGCAAATTGTTGCACCAAGTGCAAATAAATATATATCGATGTTTGATAGTTTCAACAACATCGATACGCTGGTTGAAAAATCAACTCTAAATTCGAAATCAGCTCTGAAAATTAGATCATTCATCGATATCAATAGATATGCGAAAAGTTCTACTTAGATCGGAATAAATTAAGATAAATAAATTAGTTTAATTTATAAAATAATACTGTGAAAACAACATTAATTTAATTGTGTTTGTTTTCTTTTTTTAAATTCATAGCATAACTTGTTGAGTTTGTTATCGATAACACATCAAGAGTCTGCCTGCACAGAATCGGAATTCACGTTCACGTTTTCTTTTTTTGTATTCATTTAAATAATAATAATAAAAATCTACAATGAGTGAGGCGGCTACTGTTAGTCCACAATCAAAGCAGCAGCCCATATTCCAAGAGGTCAACGCGGATCAAACATCCGAAGTGGTGGAAATTGAATCCGCCTGCATGAGCTGCTTTGAGACGGGCATCACACGATTATTGCCCACCAAAATTCCCTTCTTCCGGGAAGTGGTGCTGATGTCCTTTAAATGCGACCAATGTGGCTATACGAACAATGAAATGCAATCTGCCTCCGAAATACAAAAATCTGGCGTACGCATTGAGCTGCAAGTCAAGAGTGCCACGGACCTGTGCCGTCGTGTGGTCCGCTCGGATTATTCCAGCTTAAGCATACCAGAAGTGGAGCTGGAAATACCCGTACAGTCGCAAAAGGGCGAGGTGACCACGGTGGAGGGTGTGATTGAGCGAACCATAACAGGATTGTCGCAGGACCAGGCAGTGCGACGCCAGCAGCATCCCAAAGAGGCGGACGCAATTGATGCCTACATTACGCGCCTGCAACAGCTGAAAAATGTGGATAAGCCATTCCGTCTCATTCTTGAGGACATATCCGGTAATAGTTTCATTGAGAATTTATTGGCGCCAGCCAGCGATCCACAATTGAAGACCACACATTTTACACGCACTCAGGCACAAAACGAGCAATTGGGTAAATGGAAAATTGACTTGTCTGTGTGAGAATAATTCAAAATTGATTTATTTCGACAGGTTTCTATGAACAAAATCACGGGGATCAACATCTTTTAAAGCCCATTGCCGAAAATGAATGGAACTTGGATGAGTTGCATGGCGAAGTTTTGCAATTTCCCACAAATTGTCCCAATTGCCAAGCGCCCTGTGAGACGAACATGAAATTGACCAAAATTCCCCACTTTAAGGAAGTTGTCATAATGGCCACAGTTTGTGGCAATTGTGGCCATAAAACCAACGAGGTCAAGTCTGGCGGCGGGATTGAGCCACAAGGCATTCGTTTCAAGGTGCGCATTGTCACCAAAGAGGATCTAACCCGGGATGTCCTCAAGTCGGAGACCTGCAGCCTTTCCATACCCGAATTGGACCTGGAAGTCGGTCCGCACGCCCTTTGTGGCCGTTTTACCACTGTCGAGGGTCTTTTGGTGGCCATGCGCGATCAATTGGATGGCGCATTCTTCCATGACTCCGCTGATGATTCGTCCAAACAGCAAATGCAAAAATTTCTCAATGTTTTTGAGGGTGTCATGAATTTAGAGCGCACAATTACTTTAGTCCTTGAGGATCCCGCTGGCAACACTTATGTCCAATCTTTGAGTGATGATGAAACGCAGCCGGATGATAAATTGACAATTGAGAAATATGATCGGAGTCATGAGGATAATGAAGATTTGGGCTTGAATGACATGAAAACGGAAAATTATTGAAAAAATCAAATTGTTTATTCTTATAAAGTAAATTTGCATTTAAGTCTATGTACAATTTAAAATTAAATTCAAAATTCTACTATTAAAACAATTTTAATATGATGATATTTTTTATAAAACTTCAATTGTTATTCCTTGAAATTGTAAATGAAAAATTAATTAATTTTAGTTCAATTTGAATTTTTATTAAATTGTTTTATTTTCAGAATTTTTATATTTTTATTATAAAGAAGAAAAGCTTTTTAAAGATATTCAATTAAAATAACTCAATTTAAAACAAAAAATAAACATCATTTTCGTTATATCTTTTTTTTCAGTGTATTCTCTAATATGCGACAACAAGTTTCGATAGGTCGTGCAAAGTATTGATCATGTCATCGACAATTTTCACATCCCTAATTGCTGCTGCTGCTTGTTGTGTAACTGAGGAATTTGTATAATTTTTGGTAAATAATAATAAATTCAAGGCAAAAAACAACATGATAATTGAATAATTTATAGCCCGAAAATGTCCGCACCAGCTGCTCGTGGCACACACTCGCTATTGAAGCGTGCCTGGAATGAAATTCCCGATATTGTTGGTGGTACCGCATTGGCTTTGGCTGGCATTGTTATGGCTGGGATTGGCCTGAGCAATTATTACTCCAAGGATGGCGATAATCGTCGCTACAAACTGGGCTATGTGGTTTATCGTCATGACGATCCACGTGCCCAGAATGTGCATAAGGATGATGATGAGTAGGAAATTATTATAAATGTTTTTTCTTCTTTTTTTTTTAATAATTACGATTAAAAAAATAATATATAAAATGGAATATAGTCTTATAAGTGTGAGATCAACCATTCCCCGCTGAATTCTGGATTGATCGATGCTGGAACTTGTGATGAAACTCGTAGGCCTTTAAAGTGTGAAAGGACATGTCACAAAAAGTGCATTCAAATTGCTCCCCACATTCTGGCTGTGTGGCCAGGAGCTCCGTGTTGGCATTGGGTTTTAATGTGACCAATTCATAGCCTGAATTTGGATCCGCAAAGATTTCATTTACACCCTGAGAAAGTTCTAAAAAAAACAATTACATTTTAAAGGATTTTTTCCTTTCAACGGCTTTGCTTTGCTTGGCTTACCCTCGTCAGATTCAATTTTAAACACTAAAGTGTCTCGATTAAGGGCCTCCTCATCCTCGACAATATCTGAAATATTGCCAATTTCCTCGCCATCGGCATCCACAGTCATCACGGTGTATTCAATGTGTTCATCGGCTGGAAACTCTGCCTCAAAGTTTTCCTCGATTTTAGGCTGCTTTTGTGGCGTCTGCGGCTCGGTGAAAGGTTCCGGCTTCACCGCATTTAGGGAAAGGCTTCGTTTCTTGCGTTTCTGCTCAAATTTGAGGGCCACATTGAACTCGCTGTGGGCCAGCTCCCAGTTCTTTTGGAATTCATAGGCCATTATTAGTTTTTTAACGCAAATGCGACAAATTTGCTTGGGATAATCGTCCTGGTCAGTAATTGGTGGCAAATCAGCTGGCTTGCAGGCAGCCAAGATTTCTTTGATTGGCACCGGTTGGCCAAGCACTGTGACTTTGCTCTCGATTATGTCCAAGGGATTCAAGCATTCATTGCCACAGGTACGGCAGAAATTCTCAAAAATGTCCATTGTGTTTTTATACTGACTTCTTTTTTTTTTTTTTTGGAATTGAATTGGTAAACAAATAAAAATGCCTACTGTGCTATCGATAACAAAGGATTATCGCTTGAGTAGTTGCTTCTCGATATTTCACTCCAGTCACAAAGAAAGACAACAAAAAAAATGCAGCAAATTTTTGGCATATTTTGTGTTTTATTATTGTTATTGACTGTCTCCCCCGCCACCTACGCCATCCAGGCACGCAGCGACAAGGAGCAACCACAAACTGTGGGCTCTGGCACAGCCGTACAATCGGTGGTGCCTGTGCAATCGGCCGCTCAGCCACCGCCTCAAGGCTCCGCTTCAAACACAGCTTTTAATCCGCTGGGACCGCATGTTTTGTGCTCATTCCTGCCTCGCGATTTTCTGGAATGCAAAGAACCCATCGATCATCATAATAACGAAACGGCCCGTCGAGAAAAAGGCCATGGCTGCTTGCGTTTTGGTGGCTCCAATTACGAGGATGTCGAGCATACTAAAGTCCAGTGCACAGTTTACACAGACATTGAGTGCTATGGGCCACGCACATTTCCACGGGAGGGAGTTCCCTGTGTGCGCTACACAGATCACTATTTTGTGACCACACTAATATACAGCATGCTCCTGGGCTTTCTGGGCATGGATCGATTTTGTTTGGGACAAACTGGCACTGCCGTGGGCAAACTTCTGACAATGGGCGGTGTGGGCGTCTGGTGGATAACCGATGTCATTTTATTAATAACGAACAATTTATTGCCCGAAGATGGCAGCAATTGGAATCCCTATGTTTAAAAATTGTAATTTTGCATTTATTTGTGATATTAGTTTAAGTACTTAATAAATAAATAGCTGGAATACCCTAACTTGAAGTTCGATTGCATTCGATAGTTAGTTTGCTTTGAAAATTGCTTGCATCTCTAAACCGTACGATACGTAAATAAGGCGCAAAAGCACTGATTTTTTGCATTCGCTTTTAATCAATTAGGCCAACAAGTCATAGATAAAGATTAAATATATATATATATACGTACTTTTACATTTTCTTTATTGTGTTTAGTATATTTGCGACGTTGTTTTTTTTTTCAAAATGCTTAAATGCATAGTATTTCTCGCTTTGTTGGCCATTTCTCTGGCCAATGAAAATGAGCCGCATTTCTTATCCGATGAATTCATTGAGCTGGTCCAAAGCAAGGCTCAAACTTGGAAGGTAAGAATTACAAGTGTTTGTTTGTATTTTCAGGCTAAGCATATTTTGTCGTAATCTAGGCTGGCCGTAATTTTGCCCATTCCGTGCCCGAAGAACATATACGCCGTTTAATGGGCGTTCATCCGGACGCCTCGCAGTTTGCCCTGCCCGATAAGAAGGTGGTAATGCCCGATTTGGTTGAAGATTTGGGTGCTGAAATCCCCGAATCGTTTGATGCCCGTGAAAATTGGCCAGCCTGTCCCACAATTGGCCAAATTCGGGATCAGGGCTCTTGTGGCTCCTGCTGGGCCTTTGGGGCTGTCGAAGCCATGTCTGATCGCGTGAGTAACACAATTTTATTAAACAAGTGTTTCTTATCAATCCAATTTAATTTTATGACCATCTGACTGTTGTTTTGCTTTTGTTTCTTTGTTTTCGTTAGGTTTGCATACATTCCAATGGCAAATTGAATTTTGTTTTTTCGGCCGACGATTTGGTTTCCTGTTGCCACATTTGCGGCTTTGGCTGCAACGGTGGCTTCCCTGGCGCCGCCTGGGCCTATTGGACACGCAAGGGCATTGTCAGTGGCGGACCCTATGGCTCCAAAATGGTAAAAAGCACAAAGCCTTTGTGCATTTTTTTTTTCATGATTCTTTTGTCACAATTCTTTATTGTTGTTGTTAGGGTTGCCGCCCCTATGAAATCGAACCCTGCGAGCATCATGTGAATGGCACTCGCCCACCCTGCTCCCAAGGCAAAACTCCGCGTTGCCAGCATCAATGCGAGGAATCGTACAATGTGGATTACTCGAAGGATAAACATTTTGGATCCAAATCCTATTCCATTTCCAACAATGCTGCCGAAATTCAACATGAAATTATGACCAATGGCCCAGTAGAGGGCGCTTTCACCGTCTATGAGGATTTGATTTTGTACAAGGAAGGCGTCTATCAGCATGTCCATGGCAAAGAATTGGGCGGCCATGCTATTCGCATTCTCGGTTGGGGCGTTTATGGCGAGAAGAAGACTCCATATTGGTTAATTGCCAATTCGTGGAACACGGACTGGGGCAATAATGGTTTCTTTTTAATTCTACGCGGTGAAGATCATTGCGGTATTGAAAGTGCCATTTCGGCTGGTTTGCCCAAAGTTTAAGAAAAAAAAATGATTATAAATATATATATTTTTTATTATGCATATATATAAATGAGGGCATAAGAATAGATTTTTAGTATATAGTAGTGAAAGACAAAAAACAAAAGGCCTCAAATAAACAATAAACTGATTCAAATAAATTGACCTTTGTTCTAATCTAATTGACAGGGGTTATCATCAGGGTGGGAAATATTTTCATAATCAGGCTGGGCAGAATTGTGCCTTAACTTATTAAATTTTGTATATTTTATAGAGGTGGAAAATACATCGAGAGTTTCGATAAATCATATTTTTTTTTTTATTTTTTTCTTAAAAAAAAAAGTAGAGCTTGGGAACAAGAATAATTAAAGGTTTATATGCTGAAATGTTTTCCAATTTTAATTAAATTTATATATTATAATATCATCTGCACTAAACATCGACTATCGGAAAAAAACATCGATAGACGCCCCCTAGCGTCTTGTATTCTGCTGCTCGCATAGACAGAAAAAAAAGAATTTTTTTTTATAAGCAAATAAATGTAAACAAAAGTGCTTCAATGTGTAATTAAATATATGAAAAGACTTGAAAAACCCAATTTTAAGCTTAAAATTTAATGAAAATCATACAATTTGTGAATTGAAATTAAAAAAAGTGTTTATATCAAGTGGCAAATAAGTGAACAAATACAAAAGCGAAGTTTGTTAGAGGAGCGAGCAGAGAAGCAGCAGCAGCAGCAGAGGTTGGGGGAGGGGCAAAGAACGACGCCAAGGTAGTTAACGAGTTGACAAGGGAGCCAGCCAATTGGACAGACAGTAGCATAAACTGGTTCTGGACACACAAACACACGCACACACAACACAGGCTGGAAACTGTTTTGTGGTGCAGTATGCAAAAACATTGACCATTCTTGAAAAAGAAGAACAAGAACATTTGCTGCTCTGCTAACAAGACGAAGAAGTACAATAAGAAGAAGAAGAAGAAATGAAGAAGCAACAACTACAAAATTGTTTGTGGCTGCTGCTGCTTCTGTTGCTGCTTCAGACAGCCGCTTGCTTGGTGGTTAGCAATTCGCCACCAGAATTAGCAACCTTTCGCCAATGCGAACCTATACGCATTGATATGTGCCGTGGCATTGGCTATAACGAAACTTCTATGCCCAATTTGGTGGGCCATGAGCTGCAAAGCGACGTGGAATACACGCTGCAAACCTTTGCCCCGCTCATCGAATACGATTGCAGTTCGCAGCTAAAACTATTCCTTTGCGCCGCCTATGTTCCACTGTGTACGCCCAAGGCTCCATTGCATGCGATTGGCCCTTGTCGCAGTCTGTGCGAATCTGTGCGCAGTTTGTGTCATCCTGTGCTGCAGGGCTTTGGCTTCCCCTGGCCCCCGGCCCTCGACTGTGAGCGTTTTCCCAAGGAGAACAATCACGAGACTATGTGCATGGAGGGGCCGGGAGAGACGCACACAGCCTTGCAGGAGCATGAGTTGTATGGATTGAATGGCTTAAATGGCAACGGCATGAATGGTGGTAGTGGCTCTAATCTTCTACAGCCACGCGATTGCTCTGGCCTGGCCAAATCGCATCTGTATGTCCGTCTGCATCGCTCTGGGAGCTGTGCTCCTTTGTGCGAGGCGGATATTTTATTTACGCCCAGCGAGAAGCATTTATCCGAAATTTGGCTATCCACCTGGGCCTATGCCGCCTTGGGCTTGGCCTTTGTCGCCACCATTTGCCTTATTTTGTGCGATGATACGAATTCTTGTGTCAAATGGTCACGCCTGCTTTCACCGCTCATCTGGTGCCACAATATGGTCACAATTGGCTGGACCGTTCGATTTATTGTCGGACGGACGGGAACTGCTTGTGGCACCGATCCCCAGGTGCCCAATGAATCGCTCCTAATGGTCGATGGACTCTCGAATGCCGCCTGTGTCAGTGTATTTCTATTGCGCTATTATTTTGGCATGGCAGCAAGCGCTTGGTGAGTATAAATAATGTTTATCTTTTATTTAATTTGATATGTTTAAATTTATTTATTAAGCTGAATTTATTAGCCAAAAATCATTTTGTTTTAATTTATTATAGAAACTCCTTTTTTTATTGGAAAATGCTAAAAAGACATTTAAAACTTTAGTGTTTAAATTTCAGCTTATTATTAATTTTAAATAGTTTAACATTTTGATTTTTTCAAAAAAAAAAAAAAACAAATTTCTGAAAGGGCAAATTAATATTTGTTTTGCTTTTAAAATGTTTTAAAAAATATTTCTAGTGCTGGAGAATAATTAAGCAACCATTTAAAAAGCAACATAATTTAAGAATTATCCAATTTAAATATTTAAAAATTCTGTATTTAATTTAACTTTTTACTTTATAAAGAATATTTAAAATAATTTCGAGAATATTTAAAAAGCGATAGAAAATAAAAAATAAAAAAAGGGTTTTTTGAATTTATTTTTTTGTTTTCAAGAAAAAAGCTAAATTATATTTAAAATAGAATTTAAGCAATTAAATTGCTTATTTAGGCGGAAATGTTTTAAAATTTAATTGAAAAATGAAGAAACAAAATACAATTACTTCTAAGCGTTCCTAAAAAAAAGGGAAAATTGTTCTAAATTTATTAAAATATATTTCATTGATTTTATTATCCTTTTTCTCTAGGTGGGCCATTCTCTGTCTTGGCTGGCATCGTGAAATTCGTCGCAATAGTCCCGATACCAAAGGACACATGGCTCTGGCGGCGGCGGCCCATTCCCAAACCAATAATACCAGCAATGTGAAACGAAATATTAAAACAATGGCCCAACAGGATTTGTCTAGGAATAATTTTGTATGCTTTATTGCCTGGGGACTGCCAGCATTTCAAACGGCTGCAGTAATTGTGGCACGTTTAGTGGATGCCGATGAATTGCTGGGTAAGTGGACACAATTTCTATATCAATGTAATTAATGCAATTAATTTCTAAATGATTTTAGGTGCCTGCTTTGTGGGCAATCAATCGGACAAGGCTCTGCAGGTCTTGGTGGCCACTCCCGTCTTTTGTTATTGGATCTTCGGGTCGATGAATTTGATTTCCGGTTATTTGGTCCATTGCCGCAATAAGGAAATAATGCGGACAACCAACTCGCCCAGCCTGCAGCAGCAATTGCAAGTGAGCGCCAGAATAAGCTCGGGCATTGGCATTTTCCTCTTCATTTATGGCTCGGCCTCGGGCTTGTTGCTTTTGGCTGTCATCTATGAGTTTGCCAACATTGATGTTTGGCTGAGTGCCGGGGAAATAAGCACGCCAATGTGGCCGTTTTTAACACGTGCCTTTATGGAACTAATGCTGGGCATTTGCTGCTTCGCCTGGGTCCTGGGACCCAGCATATCCACCATTTACAAACGTCAAATATCAGCACGTCCCCTCAAGCAGCAGGCCAACAGTAATTTAGCAACTGTAGTCGAACGGCATCATGGACATCATCAGCAGCAGCATCATCCGCATCATTCGCATCACCATCAGCATCATCTGGGACATTGCGATGGGCAGAGCAGTTCCAGAGGCAATAGCACAGTGGTTTCCTATCAAAGCGTTCGGCCCTCGCATCAGTCCTTGGTTCTGCCCAGTCCTTACAGCCATGGCTCAATATCGTTGCACCAAATGTCCAATTATTCGCTGGGACGCAGCACAAATACAGCAGGCAATGGCAATTCGCATCGTTTGCATTATTCTAATCAACCGAAGCATTCAATACACAGCAGTCATCATGGCAATTCTTCGTATTATACGCAAATGCAACGTTATGGCAATGAGACTTTGCTGTAAGAAAAAACTAAAAAACTAGAGGTTTTTTTTTTATTCCTAAATTTCCTAATTTAATATTTGTTTGTGTCTTGTGTGCGTGTTGTTTTTAATTTTAATTTTGTGTGTGTTTGGTCACAAAAATACTAGTGCCTTTAATTTTCTTCTTTTCTTTTTTGTGTTTTTAACCAAAGTACAATGCAAATAATTCTTGCCTTTTTTTTTCAATAAAACGCAGCAAAAAAATACTGTGATAAACAATTAAATACAAATTTTAAACGGTATAAAATATATATTTGCCAGACTTTATTGGTCTACTTTTTTTTTTTAAATTATTTTAGCGTGCCTTGAAAAATATCTGCTTAATATTTGTCTTCCTATTCGTGTACTTAATAAAATTGCAATTGTATTCAATGTGCCATTAGAATTAAGTAATTAAGCTAAATTTTACATTTTAATGACTTTCTGTCGAAACTAACTTGGCTAGTTGAAAAGGCCTTTTTATGTGTCAAATAAAAATAGTTTCTAATTTTTTTTTTTAATGTTTATATATAAATATATGTATTGTATATTAAAGTGTATGGAAAATGTATTTTTTTTTGTTGGGGAGTAGGGAAAGCTCAGCATCAAATCAACTTTCTCCCGAATTGCCTTTTTTTGGCGACCAAAGACCAATTAAAAAAAGGCATGACGATGAATCCCGAGAGAAATCTTTGTTGTTCGATGGATCCAAACAAATAAAACAAAACTGCATTTTTTAATACTCTTTTAATGTTTATGTATAGCGAATAAAATTGTATAAAATTAAATGAATTTTATGTTTTGTTCTTTTTTTAAAGTCTCCAAAAATTGTTGCAATTTTCACCTGATTTCAAAAGAAATTCTATTTATTTTTTTATGGCAAAATTTGTTGTTGTTGTTGTTGATTTCTTGTAGGTTCACATAAAATAATCTCTTCATTGCGATTGCTTTGATGGCTATTATTATTTTGATTGCCATTTCTGGGCCAATTGTTGTCAAGTTCCTCATCAGTTTCGGGTGATTCTGGATTCCTTTGCTCCTGTTGATTTTCTCTATTGTGATATTCCAATTCGCTGGCATATTTGGATGTAGTTATGCCCAGAAAGGAGGCCAAGCCTCCGCCCACATAATCAATGCCAGCCAATAGATTATTGCCCATTTTACAGGCCTTGTAACGCAGGCGGGGTCCCAATGGTAATTCACTCTACAGTAAATGAGTCATCAGGGAAATGTTTCACTTTGAAATGAGTATGGGCGTTGGGGACTATTACTAACCTCATTTATTTCCACATTATAACTCTTATCAGTCACATCGTTCTCGGTTTCGCTCTCGCTGGATAATTCCTCCATGACGCCATCACTGAAATGTAACATACGCCGGTTGGATTGCAATTCAAGGGCGGAAATATTATCAGTTTCGTTTTGATGGCGATTTTCCATATTTATTAAATATTTCTTATATAAATTAATTAAATTTTAGGCACGTCTGCGGGCAGAGCCTACTGGAGTCGAGTCACTCAATAAAATGAAATTGAATTCGATTTGGACCAACGACTTTTTTTTTTTTGTTTTTTGTTTGTGATTTGGTCTTGAATTGCTAAAAACACGTTAATGTCGGTTGCTTTGACCATAAAATGGCTGATTTCGTCCTTGGTTTGGGGGCCGGTGTTGTTTTTTTATTGTGTTTGCATGCCAAGCGCCAGTTTGCCATTTGTAATCAATAAGTTGACAATGCCGCTAATAAACAAAACAAAAAATGATGGAGAACACAAGGAAAACAAAAACGAATTTCTAATACCCTAATCAGAACACCTCTTGTTCCAAGTCATATATTTGTCTTTGAAATGAAAACACCCTAATTTCAGGGTATACACAAATTGCTTTTATCGACGCCAACGATGTTTCGATAACAAGGCCAGTGTGTACATAAATAATTCAAGGCCAATGCCAATCGATAACGATAGGCCAAGCGCTAGGTTGCATTTTATGCCAGGTTTAACACAAAAAAAAAAAAAACAAGAGTCAATTGTAAATGAAAATAAAAGAAATTACCCATAGCCAAACAACAACAAACACAACAACCATAACAATATGGAAACGCCAATTTCAAATCCCGTAGCCAAGGGTAAGTCCATTTTCAGAGAGTTGTTGTTGGCGTTGGCCTTAATTGTAATAATCTGTTGTGTTGTTCCGTTAGATTTTCAGGTTGCTGGAATTTCTCGCAGTGGACGTGTACGCAAAAAGTCATCGAAACTGTTGGATTTCGAGTCGCCGGAAGAGGTGGAAAAGAAATTGAGACGCCAAGTGAGACAGCCACAACGTTACAATGCACGTGGCAGGCCGCCCAATGCGTTGCGGGAACGTGAACCCGATAATCCAACGAATACAAATGCAAATGCAAATACATTTGGTATGGAGCAACGTTTCAACGTTTCGGGAGGAGCCGGAGCTATGAGCGGCAATCTAATGAATTCGGATGATGAACTGGATACTTTGGTGCAGGATCTAGTCGAGGGCGTTGAGGCCGAGGCCACAAATGAGTCTAAAGTCCGACAAAGCCTTTATATGCGCGAGCAAAGCAATAAACGTAAAGTGCTCAAAGAGGGTAAAATAGTCACGGGCAAAATGCAAAGAAAGGACAAGGGCAAATCCAGGTACACGGCCTACAGTTTATGGGCGAGGGAGGCGAGAAAGCGAGACTTTCAAGATTTGGGTGAGTTGAAGAAGAAGAAGAAATTAGTTCAATTTTAAAGTTTTTAATTTTCCCCAGACTTTTCCAATGCTGCACGCCGTCTGAGTGAATTGTGGGCCAATGTTTCGAATAAGGAGAAAAATGCCTGGCGTCGCAAGGCCAAAATTCAGGCGACCAAGGCTCGTACACGTGAAAAAAACCTGCCAACAACAACAACAACAGCAGCAGCAGCCACAACAACAATGCCAAGCCTACAAATATCAAGCAATGGCAGTAACAACAACACAAATAATGAAATTGGCTCATTCATAAATCGAGCGACAACAAGTCGAACCAGAAAACTGGCAGCTGATAAAAGACAAACGCCAGAATCATCAACACGTAACAATAATCCTGGAGGCGGAGGAGGAGGACGTTCATCGAATCAATTAGTTTCTTCCGCTGGCGGAATTAAACATAATTTAGACTCTGCCTCATCATCATCGACATCAGCAGCAGCAGCTGTCGTCATTTCATCATCTTCGATTGGAGCGATCGATGCAGCCGCCCATTTGAAATTGCTGGGCGAAAGTTTAACGTTGATTGGCGAACGACTGAAGGAACACAATGGCCATGTGGCCCTATCGGGCAGTCTGTCCGTTTTACTGGACAGTCTGCTCTGTTCCATGGGCCCATTGCTCTGCATGACCACACAAATACCGGGACTAGAGAATAAGCCGCAATTGAGTAAGAATTTGGCCAAGACATTGGATAACATTGCCTATGTAATGCCAGGATTATAAAAATACAAACAAAAAAAAACAGAACTCCTCTTTCAAGGTTCAAAAGTTGCGTTAACATAATTATAAAAAGAAAACCTTAATTAAAATAAAAATAAGTAAAATTAGTTGTAAAAAATGAAAAACAAAAAAAAAAAGGAAAAATTCTTTATTTTAAACGCACCAGGCGGGGCAGTCAAGATCAGACGAATTCTGGGAATTCTGTCGGTCAGTTTTCAGCAGTTTTCTCAGTTGAATTCAAGTTGTGCTGCGGAAAAATTCTCGGCGGCACAAATTAAAAAAAAAATGTATTTGAATGTAAAAACATTCACTTTAACTTTGATATTTTTTGCTTATTTTTTAGAATGTCCTTTTTGGAGAATTTTTCGGCCTTGAGCCAATTGAATTTTATAATTTGTAGATAGATGCCCAAGAATACAACCTAAATTTTTTATTATGTAAATTAAATGAAGAAATGGAAAATGTAAACAATTTCCTAATGTTTAAATAATTTTAAATTAAACTTAATATTCTTCCATAGATCGTAAATTTGAACCAACATAAAATTTGGTAAGAATCTTACCAACTCCTATTAGTAAAATTTTCCAAGGGCAAATGCGATTAGATTTATTTCGAAATAATAAACGTACATATAAAATTCAACCTTTTTTTCCCCCTACTATTGAATATTGAATTACTTTTATGTGTAATTTTGTAATTATCGAGTGCCGTTTCCGCCCAAAGTGACAATAGTGTTGCCATTCGGTGACAGTTCGAACAAATGGCAACACCAATGTCAGCCCTGGTAAGCAGTTAATGACAAGAAAAATTCTAAATTTATTTATTTTTTACCAAAAAGGCAATTTGTAAAGCATAACTGAAAAAAAAATAAAAACCCTAAATTTTAATTATAGCTATAGCAACAAGAAGAACAACAACAAAACAACACTGCCTTTATTGCTTAAGTGCCAGCAAAATGCCAAACAGATCTCAATCACAGCCACCGGGCAAAAAGAAGAAATTAATGGAACTTGCTTTATCCTGCGAATGGGCTGATTGCGGTGAAATCTGTATGGGTGAATGGAAACTAAATACACATATGAGAGAGCATTTAAGTGAATTGGCCAATCTGGCCAGTCAAGCAGCAAAAGACAACAACAAATACGAAGACGACGATGACGATGAAAAATTGCACATTTGTCTTTGGAAGGAATGTGAATTTGGCACCGAATCTTTCGAGGAACTGGAGAGACATGCCTATTATCATGTCTACTACACCAATTTATTGAGTCAGGGCAAAAAGGAATGCGAAGAGCATCCGGAAATACCACAATGCCGAGCCCCGGCCAGAATTGGTCAGAAATTGCCGGAATTAAAATTAGATTTTCAATGCTGCTGGACTGATTGTAAGCGTACATTTGTATCCGTGATCGAATTTCAGGATCATATTGTTCAGCACGCGATATTCGAGTATGAAATTCAGAAATCGCCCGATGATTTACGCCCCAAGACACAGTGCAATTGGTCGGCCTGCAACAAGGAATTAGAGAACAGATATCGCCTCATCGAGCATATAAGCACGCACACAAATAAGAAACTGGTCGCCTGCTACCATTGTGGCGAACTGTTTCGCACCAAGACAACATTATTCGATCATTTGCGTCGTCAGCCGGATAATAATAGTAAGTTAAACAACAATAACAACAACAATTTGAATAACAATTCTTTATTTTTTTCGTAGCCAATAAATTTCAATGTGCCCAATGTTTCAAGTTCTTTGCCACCGAGAAGCTCCTGCGCGGCCATGTGGTGCGTCATGTGAACTGCCACAAGTGCAGCATGTGCGACATGACCTGTAGCACGGCCAATGGACTGAGCACCCATGTGCGGTATCGCCATTTACAGGATCGACCCTATCAATGCTCCAAATGCGAGGTGCGCTGCGTCCGTGAATCCGATTTGGTCAAGCATAATGAAATCGTCCATGACAAAATTGTCCATCAATGCGAGCAGCCTGGCTGTCAATATTCTGTGCGCAGTTATGCCCAAATGCGTCGAGTAAGTTGAGAATATACTGAAAACAATTGAGGTTTATTTATTTTCCTTTTCAGCATCTGCTCGAGGTCCATGGCCATAATCCCATATTTTATGCTTGCCATTGCTGTGAACGCTATTTTAAGGCTGGCAAATCACTTTCCGTGCATTTAATTAAAAAGCATGGCTTCCAATTGCCCTCGGGACATAAGCGTTTCACTTATCGCACCGATGAGAATGGTTTTTATCGCTTGGAAACGATGCGCATCGAAAGTTTGGAAGTTACACAGCAAATATTGTCGCCCCATTTGAAACCAGACGAAAAGGATGTTAATCCTAGTGTGGGCAGTTGCTTTGAAATTGTCAATCCCACAAATACCGAATATGAACGCATCATTGTCTCGAATGATGCCAATGAAGCTGAATTAGTCGGTGAGGTGGTCATTTCATTGCCCACATTGACAGATGATTTCGATGAGGATGATGAATGATCTCGTTTTAACTAACAAACAAACACAAACAAAGGCTGTACACAAAATACTTCTTCATCCACACGGAATCCCTGTTAATTTTAATTAGGAAAAAAAAACTCTTTTTGGAGTCCTTGCACTTTTAACTTATTTTAAAACATAGAGAGAGAGACAGAGACAACTAGACAGACATTAAATTTTTTTAAATGCACTCTTCATGACAGAGAGAGAGACAGAGACAACTAGACACACATTTACTGAAAATCTTCGTTTATCTTGCATCTTCCATCAAATTCCTTTTAAATTGTTTACACTTTTACACAACCAAAACATTATTTATTTATATGGAAATCCCATAAGTGCCATTAACTTAATATACATATAAATATATATCTTTTTTATATTTATTTGAAAATTTCAATTTGTACTTTTGTTGTTGTAGTCCAAACTGAAATTTTCAAATATTTTACTCGCATATAAAAAATGCTCGTGAATTGTAATCGTTAGTACAACAAATACAATTAAATCTGTAAATTAAAAAAAAAAGACGAGTTGTAAAAACGATAAAATAAAAACAATACCAAAATGTAATTTAAATTTTAGTCAATTTTTTGTATTAAATTAGATTCAAGTCATTTATAAATAAATATGCATGGACTTGAATTATTTTCATATTGCGTCCTAAAAAACAAAACACAAGTGAAGTTTTATTTATCATCAAGAGAAAATTCTTTTAAATTTCCCAGGTGTTCATCAAGCAAAAATTGTATAAGAAAACCTTAATAAATTTCTAGCTAAATTGCTTTCTATTTTTCTTGGTTTTTCACTACTTTTTCCAAGCATTTTTAAACGCATTTTTTTAGAGCTTTTCCTCGCAGCAATTTTTAAAGTCTTTGTGAGCCTTTTTATTAGAACCCAATAAATTCTTTTTTGACATAAATAAGTCCTTATTACTTTGTTTTAAACATTTTCAAGGAAGGCGAATTTCAATTGAAATTGTTCTTATTTATTCGAGAAATAAAAAGGAATCTTTTTAGCATTCATTTTGCTGATGATTCAAGGTTTTACGGCGGGGCCACATGGCCTGGACAAAAGAATTTCACTTCAACAGAACAAAAAAAAAATGTATTTTTAAAGAACAGAAAAAAAATAATCACACTTGGTTGTTGTATTTTTTTTAAGATGTTATTATTTCAGGCAGAAATTTAATTTTGTTTGTTTTTTCTTTTTTTGCAACTGTTAATTTAACACTTTTTGCCTTTTTAAGATGTTTTAAAAGAGACAACAAAAAAAAAAAACACAATAAACTAACATTTCCAGGCGGCTTTTTAAATCACTCCGGATGATGTCGTAGCTGATGTTGTTGTTGTTGTTATTAAAGTTGCTGTCTACTTGGCATGGGTCTGAGCCTTTCTCAACTGGGTGAGAATGTTGGAGAGCTCCTCACGCTTCCTCTTGGCGCGAATGTGTGTGCCCAAGCGGCGCTTCAGGAATTTCAGGGCGCGCTTATCCTTGGACACCTTCAACAATTCCATAGTGCGCTTCTCGTAGGGAGCATGTCCAACAACCTCGCGGACCAAGTCACGCATGAACTTTGTGTGGCGAGTTTGAATCTACAAATACACAAGTGTAAACAATGAAAGAAACATTTTTTTTTTGTCAGGGAATAAACAAAAAAATTTATATTAATACTCACGTTCTTCAAACGGGAACCACGCAGACCCTTGACTTTCTTGTCGCCGGTATATTTAACATTCTTGACTTTGGTGGTCTTGTGGCCTCGGTTAAGACCGATGCACAGTTCGTAGCGTACTGCCATCTTCACTTCTGTTTGGTGCACAAAAAAAAAAAAGAAAAGAAATTGTTTTATTAAAGAGTGTGGATAACTGTTAAACGTAAACTAATAATTTCATTTGTTTGCCCAAAACATTTTGTTGCATTTGTCCAATTTTATTTCACATACACTTTAATGATGTTTGCAATAACTTTGGAATTTTCACACAAACATTTTTTCCATCGACCTACCTCAGTTGCTGTTAGAAGGTGGAAAGAGCGCTGTCAAAAAAAACAAACAGGAAGTCGCCTGGTTTTGACAGCTGAAAAGTGTTGCCAGAACAACAAGAAAAGTGCTGCCAATTAAAAAAAAATTTGTCATCGGCACTCGCTATTATTTGATATCGAATATAATAATCGATAATGGTAAATAGAGTTGGCAGTATCTCCTCCTGCAGCCGCCAATAATTTGTTTTTAAAAAATTTCAGCTAATTATATTTTCTAAATGCTAATTAAAATCTTTATAATAATGAATTGTGCTCGAGTAAAAAATCCTTTAATTTATAGCTTAATCAGATGATTTTTTACAAGTTATTAAGTTTTTTTTTCTACACAAATATTAATTGAATTTGTTTAGCAAGGGGTTAAATAAATTATTTATGGTAAAAATTCTGTATTGCAAAACACAACAAGAATTTCAATTTCCATTTTCAATGCCAAAATGCTTTTCCATTTACAAAAACAAAAAAAGCTTGGGCATTTTCTCATACGATTTTTCCATGGCAGAAAGCAAAAAAAAAGCTTTTTCTAGTTATGATTCTGGAGTACTCCGAACAGATGCTCATTATTAAAATGAATTTACTATAAATGCATTTCTTAAATAATACAAAAAAAAAAAAGAAAAACAAATTGAAATTGAAATATGTTGGAGAAAATTGTAATAATTTATTGCATTTGTAGTGCTTTTTATATAGGCCAAAGTTGGCAGCAACAAATCAGCATTGGTAAGTTTTCTTTTATCTATTTATTATTATATATATTTGTGTATTTATAGAAAGTAAAAGTAAACATATTCATATAGTTGTTTTTGGTTAAGGCGCCTTTTTTTATGACAATGAATTGGAATTGGAAAAGGAATTTTTAGCAGTCGTCAATGAAATAAATGGACCCGAAGAATTCTCGTCTTCTCATTCCTTACGAATTTATCCAATTATTAAACGTCTCAAACCAGAAGATGGTAGCGTTCTTTTACAGGAAGAAGGTAAACAGATATATATATATACATATATAATATAATTCTTATTTGCCAACTTGTATAAATTTTCAGCCTGTGATCTTATTGACAATGGTGTGGCGGCTATTTTCGGACCAAGTTCAAAGGCAGAAAATGGTAAAAGCCATCAAAGTTTTATGCCTAGAGTTATACATATATATATTTTGTATGTTTATTTATCTTTAGATCTTGTGGCCGTGGTTTGTAATAAGACGGGAATACCGCATATTGAATTTGATTTAGCCAGCGAGGAATATCAAACGGAGAAACCCAATCATCAAATGTCCATAAATGTTTATCCATCTCAATTGATTGTATCCAAGGCCTATGCAGATATTATCAACAATTATGGTTGGCGTAAATTCACAATTGTCTATGATGCTGAAGATGGTAATAAATAGCTAAATATATATATCTACATTCATTCAATTGTTTATATTTAGACGGAGCCATTGCGCGCCTCCAGGATCTTTTGCAGTTGCGGGAAATGCACAATGAAATGGTTCGTGTACGTAAATATCAAAAAGATGATGATTATCGTGTACTTTGGAAGAGCATACGAGGTGAACGACGCATTGTTTTGGACTGTAAACCTGATATGCTATTCGATTTGCTTAATTCCTCATCGGAATTTGGTCTTACGGGGCAATTTAGTGTGAGTAGGAAGATCAAATCTAAAGATCTTATTAATTATTACTTCTATATATATTTTAGCATATATTCCTTACCAATCTGGATACTTATAGTGATCACTTGGAAGTTGATAATGAAATATTTCTAGTAAATATAACCGCCGCCAGACTACTGCTCAATCCCGAGCCAACAAATGTAAGTAGTCGTAGATAAAGATAAATATTTGTACAATAGCTTATTTTTCCCATTAGTTTCAATATCCCTATGGCTATGTAACCCAAAAAGAAAACATCATCTATGAAAACGAGGAGCCAACGAGAACTTTACTACATGATTTATTGCATGATGCCGTGCATTTGTTTGTTGCGGCCTGGCGAAATGCCACTTACTTTTATCCGGATCATATGTCACCGCCCCGTACAAGTTGTGATTTTTCTGCCACTGCCACAAGGCCCTGGCAAATGGGTCGTTATTTAATGCGTACTATGAAAGGAGTAAGTGAAAGTTATAGGTATAATTTGACATGAAATCCTGATTGTTTTTTCTCAGATTTCTGGCGTAAATAATACTATGTTTCGTACCACTAACCTGCAATTTGATGACGATGGCCAGCGTATTAATTTCAATATCGAAATCTATGATCCCTTGGATAGCATTGGTGTGGCTGTTTGGGATACCAAGGGGCAGATTACCCAGCAGAAGGTCGAAAACAAGAGTCAAAAGAAAACCCTTTATCGGGTGGCCACCAGAATTGGTCCACCCTATTTTAGTCGAAATGAAACTGCCATGGCCTTGAATTTGACTGGCAATGATATTTATCAGGGCTATGCTGTCGATCTTATCAAGGCCATTGCCCAGGAAGTAGGCTTTGAATATGTCTTTGTGCCTGTGGCTGATCAGGAATATGGCAAACAGGACAAGGATACCAAACAATGGAATGGCATTATTGGCGAAATTATCAATAATGTATGTTTTGTATTATTTCTGGTATTTCAATTTGGATTTATGGCATTATTTATTTTAGGACGCTCATATGGGAATTTGTGATTTAACTATAACACAAGCACGTCGCACTGTAGTGGATTTTACTGTGCCCTTCATGCAATTGGGTGTAAGCATTTTGGCCTATAAAAGTCCCCATGAGGTGAAGCCCTTGAATGCCTATTTGCAGCCCTTTGGCCCTGAGGTTTGGATTTGGATATTGATTTCAGTATTTGTTATAGCTTTTCTCAAAGTTATTATAGCCAGGTATATCATTATTTGTATTTAAGGTACTGTTATAGGGATTTTTTAAAACAAATTTTAAAAATAGAAAATGAAATGCAATTGTTTTGAATTTTTTATATGTTATAGCTAACATCTCAAACCATACAAAAAAAATAGTTTTAGTTAAATCCGAGTACCGTTAGTCATTGATTTAGGTAATCAAAATTGAAACTAAGAAAAAAAAGGTATGGGTGGGGGGAACGCCTACAGGCTGCTGTACTCATCCCAATTGAATAATTCAAATTGGTTTTTATTAAGGAGTCTTGCCGCTATTACTCGGAGTAGGATATTTTTTTGTAACTGCAAAATTAAAAAAGAATAGCGAGTTTCCAAAAAAAAAATTCAAAAATCTCAATTTTTTTGTTGTAAATTAAAAAAAAAATAGTAATTATTAAAATTTTTGAAAGATCCTAGTTCGGGTAATAGCGGCAGGTGTTTAGAATATTGTGTAAAAATTTCAGCTCAATCGGATGACTATAGCAGCCTGTGGGCGTACCCCGCCACCCAAACTTTAATTTCAAGTTCGACTACATAAATCAAAAACTAACGGGACTTGTATTAATCTCCAATTATTTTTTTTATGTGGTTTGAGATATTAGCAATAACATATACAAAATTCAAAATGATTGCATTTTATTTTCTATTTTTAAAATTTGTTTTAAAAAACTTCTGCATGTACCTTAATAGATTGTTTTTTCATTGATTTTCTTCTCCGTTTTGCAAGACTCGCCAAGGCCGAGTGGGTGAATCCCCATCCCTGTAATCGGGATCCCGAAGTTTTAGAGAATCAATGGCATTTGCATAATACATTTTGGTTAACTGCCGCCTCGATAATGACAGCCGGTTGCGATATACTGCCACGCAGTCCCCAGGTGCGAATGTTTGAGGCAACCTGGTGGATATTTGCCATTATTATTACCAATTCGTATACAGCGAATTTGGCTGCCTTTCTCACAAACTCGAAAATAGACAGCAGTATTGATAATTTAAAGGACTTGAGCGGCCAGAAGAAAGTCAAATTTGGCACTATCCATGGCGGCAGCACTTATAATCTTTTAGCTGAATCCAATGAGACTGTCTATCGTTTGGCCTTCAATTTAATGAATAATGACGATCCCTCGGCCTATACCAAGGACAATGACGAGGGTGTGGAGCGTGTGCGTAAGAATCACGGTGAGTACATGTTCCTCATGGAGACGACAACTCTCGAGTATAACAAGGAATTGCACTGTGACTTGCGAGCGGTGGGCGAGAAGTTTGGCGAGAAGCATTATGCGATTGCCGTGCCCTTTGGTGCCGATTATCGTTCGAATTTGAGCGTGGCCATTTTGAAATTAAGCGAGCGCGGCCAGCTCTACGATTTAAAGCAGAAATGGTGGAAAAATCCGGACTCGCAATGCTTTGAAGAGCCCGATCCCGATGCCACTCCGGACATGACATTTGAGGAGGTTCGTGGCATTTTTTATACTCTATATGTGGGCATTTTTATAGCCTTTATCATTGGCATTGTCGAGTTTTTGGTCTATGTCCAGCAAGTGGCCCTGGAAGAGCGTGTAAGTGGGGAAATATTCAAGAATTGGTAAAGTCAAATTGATTTGGTGTTGGCTTTTCAGATAACCTTTAAGGAGGCCTTTAAAAAGGAAATTAAATTTGTACTCTGCGTGTGGAACAACAAGAAGCCCATTATGAGTGGTACGCCCGTTTCAAGTCTTCGCACAACACCGCGTCGTTCTTTGGAAAAGTCCCTGGAACCGGGAACACCAACATCAAACTCAAAACATCGCATTGTTATTGGCCGATCCTCGGAGGAAATGCGTGAAATGCCGCCACAACTTCTGGCCAACGAAAGTGAGGAGAATAATCTGCCAAATGCTTTGGAGGAGGCACAAGTTTAAAATATTTACTAACTATACAAAATAAATGCAATAAATAAAAACTATTTTAATTATTTTTATCTATTCATATTTGGATCCATATTACGGCGAGAATAAATTTTTTTCTCGAAAATCTCGTTACGTTATTCCAAAGTATTTATCTTACCCTTTAAAACCTCATTTAAATTTTGGCTATATCTTTTTTTGTTCCGGAGATATGGAACTTTTAAAATTTGGTTCGGGAATTTGGGTTTTTTATTATGCTTACCTTTTTAAAAAAACTAAATAATATTTTGATTGTTTTTTTTTGTTATTATGGTAACGCATTTATTTGATCATTATCTTTTGTTTTTTTTTTCTCAGTTTTGTTTCTTTCGTTTTTGTTTTTATTTCATTTTCTTTTTTCAAATTCAAGTACATCTATTTAGAGTAATCGCTTAAAATGTACCAAAGACAAATCAAAAATATTTTCAGGCCACCTTTTTTTTATTTTTTTTGTAGTGTTTTTGTGTCGCTTTGGCTTTGGTACTTACAAAATACTAAGCTCAGTTGTAGGTACTTTTAAAGCCAAATAAATTTGCGACCATTTAAAAAACAAAAAAAAAAAACAAACAGGGCCAAAGAAAAGTGAAAAAGAAAAAGGAAAATCTCCTTTCAACAAATGGGGTGAAGTTTAAGTTAGTAAGTTAAGACTACAATTATTCAGGTGCTTGGCAATTATCTCAGGGTTATCTACACTATATGTACTTATGTATATATATAAATAGTTTGTTAGTAAGTAGATACAATATGTATATATATCGTTATAATGTCTGTCTGTTTGTATGTATGTATGTATGTATTTGTGCAAATTCTTTTTTGTTTGTACAAATATAAATAATGTTTTGTTATTTTTATTTTTTAATGAAATTTTGTGTGTTTAATTTAAATAATTTGCCAGTGCTGTGTGTGAATAAATTTGTTTTATTTTTTTATTTTTTATTTGCTATTAAGATTTCTAACGTAATGTGAAGTTAGCTTTTCATTTTTTTTTGTTTTCTTTGTAACTTTGTACAATAAATTTGTTTAATGTTTTTATTATTTTTTTTTTTATTTTTATATTTTTTTGTTTATTAAACAACTCAATTCTATGGTTTTAATTTTTTATTTGACTAGTAAAACACTTTTAATGCATAATACTTTCAAAAAATGGGCAAGTGATGAATTGGAAAGGGTTTTTTTTTTTGTTTTTTGTTTTATTTAATGTATGTAAATTTTTATGCATCTCAACGTTTTAGTTGTCAGTTGCAGGCAGTTGCATTTTATTTATTTTTATATAATTTTTATATTGTTTTGTGGAATAAATATTAGTTTATTTAGAGATGAGCATATAATTGTTTTTTTTTGCGCAATTTGCTAAATTTTGAAATTGTTTTTGTTTTTGTTTTTTTTAATTATTATATTTAAATGCGTTTTAAGCTGCATGAGGATTTTTCTTTTTATTAAATTTTAACTTGACTTATTTGACAACAACAACAACAACAATAACTGAAAAAGGCACATTATGATGAAACGCTTCTCTATACAATATGTATGTGTGTGTGTGTGTGTGTGTGTGTGTGTGTGTATAATCAAGGCATCCAATTATGAGGGAATTTATTATGATTTAATTTGGGTTCCTAACTTTGAAATAAAATTTCTTCCTGTCAATTTTTTCTTTTACAATAAGAACTATTATAATTTGCTGTATTATTATTATTATTATGTGTATGATGTGTTAATGTTAATACTGGGAACTATGATTAAAGGAAAAAAATTATAAATATTTCGGGGTATGATGATATTTGTAATTTCTTTTTTTTTTTATTAAATTGCTTAAAGATTCACTTTTTCACTTGCGACAAAAAAAAACAATAATAATAATAATTCTCATTTGAGCTTTTGTAGTTTTCTAATGGGGACCCATTGGGCCCAAATACTTAAATACTTTAAGATTAAAAAGTCTATATATTTATATATATATATATATATCATAAGGTCTTCTTCATTTTCGACTTACAAACACCAAACAAAATATTCATTTAATTATGGAAATTATTTGCTTAGTCAATTTTACCCAAAAACAATTTCATTTTTAATTAATTTTCAATAAACTTTTGCATTTGTAACCAAGAACAAAAAAAAAATTCTCAATTTGTTTTACATTTGATGATTTTTCTTTATTTTGCACTATCTACTACATAATTCGTGTATGTGTGTGTCTGTGTGTGTGTGAGTGTGTCTATATAAATACATTTTTATTTATATGTATTACAAATTTGAATAATGCAAATTAAAAAAAAAAAATATATATATAAATATATTTATAATATTAAATCGAAAAATACAGTGTGGGTATTACAATTCGTTTGCTGCCGTCAAGAGTATAAGATATTAATAAAAAAATAAACACAAAATACAAAAAAAAATTAAGGGTAATTAAATTAAGGCTTAATTTAAAAAAATATATATGATTTTATATACTTTTAAGCTTTTGCTTTCGGATTTCTGGTTCGTTTGTAAATTGACATGGTTGTTTTTTGTTTTTTTGTTTTGTTGGCATTTGCTTTATCAAAAATAATAATAGTAATAATAATACAAAGAAAATTGAAGTAACAATACTAAAAGATACAAAATGATAATAAAAAAAAAGATGAAAGGCTTTTTTAATTTTATTCACACACCAGAAAAAGATTATGCTTTTTTTTTCTTGTTTTGTATTACTGACTAAATTGATTTATATATGTGTGATGAAAAAAAAAAACAAATTACATTTAATACACCTAACAACAAATGCACCAACGTTTTTTTTCGTTTTTATTTATTTTTTGTATTGATTGTGTTAATTAATTGCCAGGCTGTGATTTGTTTTGTTTTGTTTGTTTGATGTGTCATAAATATATGTATATATATATATATATTGTTTTTGTTTTTTTATATAGTCAACATAACTAACTTGCTATAATTTCTACGCTTTTTTGTTTTTCCTTTTGCAATTTTCTTTCCCTCTTTCTCTCTCATCTAACCAAGCTTATAAAGTTCTTTTTTTTTTTTTTGCTTTTTCTTTAGCAATTTCTGTGTGTGTTTTAAACTTTGTTCTAACTAAAACTAAAAAAAAAAAAGAAAAACGCCACCGTTTAAGTAAAAACAGCCAGCCAAATTTTCGACAACAGCAGCAGCTTCTTCTTCTTCTTCTTTGTCGTCGTCGTTTTAATCTAATCTAAATCCTTGCTGTGTGTTTAAATGTTGATTATTATTATTATTATTATGGTGGTGGTTGTTGTGGTTGTTGTGTGTTGTTGGTGGTTTTATTGTTGTTGATCATCATCATCATCATCATCAGTGAGGCGTTTTCTGTTGTGGCTGTTGTTGTTGATTATTTGTTGTTGTTGTTGTTGATGTTCTCGAGACTGGTCGACAACGTACTCGAGGCGGCAGTGTCCATGTTGTTGTGGCTGTTGGTCATAGAGATTCTTTTGATGGTACCCAAATAGTTGGTCCCGATTGTGACCAAATCATTGATTTTACTTTGCTATAAATTTCCTCAATTGTATCGCCTTGGACAACACCTAAAATAAAAACAAAACAACAACAATTATATTTATAGAAAGCTAAAAAAGTCTTCAACAATTTTGATTATACCCGTAAAGTATTCGCCAAATTCTTGCTCCATTTTAATAGCACGCTCATAAGTTTTCTTGGCCTGCTCCTCAGTCATGCGACGATTTATTTCCCTGTTGAAACAGAAACATCAATTTAATATTAAGAAATTTGTTCAATTTGTTGCAAATTAAAACTCACATAACCGAATCGACTGATTTGGGTTTTATGAAAATGGCCACCGGATAAAGCTGTGCCACTTGCAGTCGCTTGATTGCATTACCCGAAACATCTAAAATACAATGTTTACCCTTTTCGGCCACCTCGCGCACACTGGCCACCGATGTGCCATATAAATTATCATTATATTGTCCAGCTTCAATAAACAAATGATTCTGTATATCGCGCTCCATTTGCTCCCTAGACGAAACAAAATGATAGTCACGACCATCAACTTCATATTCACGTTTGGGACGCGTGGTATCTAAAATAATAAATAGACGAGTAATTATAAAAATGAAACGACATATTTTTGAATGATTATATTTCAACTTACGTGGCACACATGAGCCAAACTTGTCTGGATATTCCGATATAAGATCATCATTGATGCGATCCTTGAGCGGCCCCAATATTATAACCGGGCGTGTATAACTGATTGATAAACGCTGTACGGCTTCGTAGGATAAAACATTCTCCTCAGAAGCTGTAAACATATATTTGTTTAATATTATAAATAAATACATAATGATAAATTATATATATAGGTATATATATATATATATTAAATGATTGGAATGGATAGGTTGGGAGACAGAGAGAGAGAGAGAGAGAAATATGGTTTGTTGGTTAGAGTTTTTTTTTTATATATATATATATCAAGAGAGATAGAAATATATAGGGGGGCAAATATTTACTTTGAATTTAATAATATTAAATGTTATTTTCCTTTTTCTTTTTTTTTTTTTTGTTTAGCAAATATATTAGATTTCTAAGGCAAAATTTCTGTTTATTTATTTATTTTTTTTTTCATGTATTTGCCTAGCTTATAAGAATTTAAATTAAATAAATAAATTAGTTGAAATTAAAAGTGAATTAAATTAAATTAAAATTCAATTGGAGTTTTTCAAAGTTTTTACACAAACATTCAAAGCAGGCACAAATTAAATTAATTTATGGGAAAAAGGTTTACTTTATTACTTTTCATTTTAAATTATATGTAAACCTTTTTCATATGCAATTTTCAAGCATTTAAATGTTATAATTTAATTTTTGAAAAGAAACTTTATTTTTGGTTAGTGCTCACACAAATACAATTACAATTTCAACTAAAAATACACACACAATTGAACATATTTGTTTCTCAATTTGGGTAGATAATAAAAAATATATTGCTGTGTATTGCTTGTTTTTTTTTTTATCTACAAATACTTCAAGTCATTTGCAAATTAAACATATAAAAATAGTTGCATTTATAGAAAAAAAAAAAAAACCAAAATAAATAAATACTTCTTTTTTTCATATACTTTTTGATTCTATTTCTACCAATTTTTTAAATCAAATCAAACTACATTCTTTTTTTTTTTAAATTTAATTTTTGTGTACAATTATCTTTTTTTTTTTGACGAGTTCCACATTTTGTTTTGGCAACTTTTGGAACAATTATTTACTCACTCTGTACCAACATTTCAGGGAATTGAAATTCATTTGCTTTCAAAACCATTTTTTTTTTTTGAGACTTAATAACTTAATAGTTTTTTTTTATTTATGTGAAAAAATGGTGTAAATTTGTGTTGTCATATACATAATATTTACATAAAAGTATATAAACAAGGAAGAATTGGATAAAATCAGATTAAAAGACTTTTCTTATGAGATGATGAGAAACAGAGAGAATAATAAAAAGGAAAATGTTGATGAATTAAATGTTGAAATTATTATTCCAATATTAAATAACGAATCTTAATATAAACAAATCCATGTTTATTTATTTAAAATAATTCACATTAGTTTTGATTACAATTTGATTTGTATTTTCAGTGTAAGTTAAACAATAATCAAAAAAAATTAAAGAGTTTTATTTTTGTTTAGAGAAATTAAAACAAAAACGTGAAAAAGACGATAGATGAGTGGTAAGGACGAAAAGGATACGTGCAACAATATATGATTTTTAACTCAGTTGCAACTGTCTCAACTCAAATAAATACATAACAAGTTATTATTATGATCAATACAATAAAAACAACTAGGGTTTATTCATGGTTTTCATGGGAAGGGGGGGAACCC
>JAWNPY010000132.1:0-49524 GCA_035078625.1 Scaptodrosophila scaptomyzoidea
CACACACATGTGTGTGAATGTCAGTGCAAAAGAAGTTTAACATGCTGTGACAGCAAAAATAAAAATACCTATAAAAAAAAAATGTAGGTACTTTCTCTAAATATTTCAAATTCAATAAAAATTTCTATATCGATTTATTGTTGTTTTTGTTTCCATTAATCGTAAGTAAAAATGTTCCATTTTAAATTAAAATTTCCAAGAATTTTTATTCAATCTTTAGAAAATTTTTACATGTATTTTGCTTGATGTAAAATTGATTAATTAAAAAAAATAATTAAATTGTATTGGATTTCATGCTCTACATTTTTTTTAAATGTTTAATTCAATGCAATAAATAATTACTAAAATGTGCAATGGGCGTTTAGTTATTTTTTTTTTAATTTATATATTTCAATGCTGAAAAATAATTTATGTATGTAAGAACAAAATTATTGACATGATTCCTGCACTCCTGAGCATCTAAAAAAACAACAAAAAATTAATTCTTATTAAAAACTATTATCATTTCAGTCTGATTCTCTCAGAATCTAAATAAAAACATTTTAGAAAAAATTGCGCCAAATTGAACTTAAAAAATCGATTTTTCACTAACTTTTTTCGTAAAACTATTAAAATTGAATTTACGATGTATATTTAAAATGCAGCCTAAAACAGCACGTTTACTTGATATTGTGACAAAATTTGAACTTAATTGGCTTATTGCAACTTGCCAAATTTCGAGAGTGGAGCCAAACGCCACAACTTTGTAATTTGTTCAAATTTTTCAATTAAATTTCCTGTACCTTGCTATGTATATAAATTAAAGAGCTTAAGCTATAAAGTTGAAAAGCTTCGTTAAAATAAATATTCATAAAAAATAAGCATAATTGCGAACAAAACTTTTGGCGCATATTGTTCCACTTTAATTTGATATGTGTGTGCGATAAAAAGAGAAAAAATTCAAATGCCATGGCCAAATTCGATCAAGTAGTCTGTTGGCAACAGAAAAAAAAATAAAAATAATATAGAGTCCACCCACACTTTGCTCTGGCAAATGGATATTCATCTATGTCACACGTCGTTAGGCGCTGCCAGTTTGACTTAATTTGCGTTAAACTTTTTTGTTAAACATATCATTCAGTTTGCCATACACCAACAGCTAAAAGAGCAGGAAAAAAATACATACAACAACCAAAAAAAAAACCGAACCAGGAAATGTAAACAAAAGCATTAATCATGACAAACACACACACACACACACACACACACGCGGACACTTGCGAATGCAGAGATATTTGTAGACATCCCCTTAAAGGGTCCATTAACCGTTTGGTATTTGGTCTCGCTTTGGTTTCCCTTTTCCTTTTTTTTGCCGTCGATTTTGCCCAAGAATTCTTGGTTGGTTTAGTTGGTGGTTTGGTTCGGTTTTTCTCTCTTTTGCATACATGTGGAAAAAATAAACATCAAAGTCAGTAGTCAGTATGTGTCGCATTGTTTGTTTAAATGACAAACTGTTGTTTGCTCACAGCCAGCCCAAAAAAAGGGCAAGTCATTCTACCAAAACAACAACCTACAAAATATTCCAAAACAATGTAAATCAAATTACAAGTTGGTGAGAATTTTCCAAGCTTGCCAACCATAAAATGCTCTTCTTTTTTTTTGCCAACCATAAGCATCTGGAAAAAAAGAGTATGAAATTAAAATGGCAAATGGAATTTGAATAAAATTTGGCCAGAGTCCTTTGCCCTTTTGCGCAATAACTGTGAGTGCTCAGTAAACAGGGCGAAAAGCGACAAATCAACTGACCACAAACGATTAATGCCCAAATCAGACTAACTTGGTCCTGTTTTTGTCCAAAATATTATATGGTCATTCATGTGTGCCAAGTTGCTTTGTCATGCCCCGAATTCTCTCTCCCTTTGACACCTTTGACATCTTGCGGTGAATTTTGATATGTCCCCAGTTCCCAGTTCCCAGCTCCCCGTGTAGGCATAATTTATGCCTCATTTTCAAGCGAAAACCGCAATAAGGCAAACTAACCGCTATCAATAATAAGCTTAAAACCACGCAAAAGCAATCCTTGAAATCCAGCATACATAATCCCCAAAGATTTCCCAAGATCGACGGCAACAACAACAACAGACAGGTAAAATTGTCACAAACTTTTTTTGTATATGTTTATATGATTTGTCTCTGGGGAAATTAAAAAATTATGTTTGTGTATAGGATAGGATTCCTAGAAAGCTGTCTCGTCTCATGCAAACTGAGTACTTAATTAAAGAACGACAGAGTCAACTTTTTTATGCTTTAGAAATATATTTATTCACAATCAAAAATTACAATTTCTACTCTGTAAATCAAACTTTACAAGTTATGATCATGTTGTTTTTATTTTCATTTTGTTTTGATAAATTTTTCCATTCGCTTGAATATAGCGTCATTTATCAAGGACTTTGTTTTGGAATTATACGCCTGTCAGCGTTGATTTTCAGTGCTTAACGCAAAACGTCAAACTTCTGGATGGAATTTGTTTGTGGTGGCGGCGGTAAGTTGGTATATTTTGTATATTTTGGTTTGGTTTGCTTTTCTTTATTTTGGGAGTGGCCGGCCTCTCACATCACCCCAAATTATATTGTATTGTATATTACTAGAGAGGCCTATAAAAATGGCACATTCACTGCTGTGCTGTGCTGTGCTGGGCGCCATTTGGCATGTACAAATAAAACACACCTGTTGCCAAAAGTGTCAACTCCTCTATCAATGCATCAAATGAGCATTATGTACTCACGCAACTCCTAATAATAAAAATAAAAACAACAGAAAATAATTGCACAATCAAACACGCACACACACTTTAAATTCGAATGACATTTCACACATGTTGCTATTACCTTTAATGTTGTTGTTGTTCTTCCACTCAAATTTAATGGTAAATTTTATTTTTTTTTTGCAGAAAACAAATGTTCATATTTCGAAGCCAGCAACGTTGAACTTTAGATCAAATAATGAAAGCAGAAATAAACGAAATAAAATGATGCAATGTAATAAAATAAAATGATATAATAAGTTATTATAATCTACAAAATCTTAACGGTTTGCAATTTTTCTTTTCAAAATGTATGCCTAAAAAATCTTGAAAAGGAAAAATCTTTGTAAAATAAGCAAATGGATTTGGAAATTAAAATTGAAGACACTAAGTGAGATGGTAAGTCTCGAAAAACTCTGTAGGAAAAGGGTTTATAATCGAAGGAATTTTGAAAATGTTCTGTTAAAATAAATAAAATTATTTAAATAGATACTTTTGAACTTCAAAATCTCCAAAAGCTGTTCTTTAACTGATATAAACTAATATCAACATTGAGGATGAGAAGATTTATTTATTTCGTTCTTAATCGATCTATTTAAAAGGTAATTTTAAAGCCTCCAGCTTTTGATTTCTAATTTATACTCTCCATAATTTCAGGGAAAATATCAAGAGCGTTTATAGAGGCCGGCCAAAAAATGATACACAAATTGTACAATACCAAAGAAGATCCAACTTATTGTGCATTATTGTGGGGTAATAATTTTTCAAATGATCGCGTTTTTGGCACACCAAATGAAACACATTTATATACCAGCGATCTAAGGGATTCTTTTTACTATGTAAGTGCAAATGAGAAAAACAAACAGATGAAATTTAAAATTGATTTTGAACTTTTCCAGCAATCGACTATTGACGAAGATCCTCGCATTTCAATTCTTCGTATGCTAAGCTATGGCATCGTAATGCCAATTATTTCGGTTATTGGAATTGTGGGCAATATTCTTAATGTAATTGTTTTAAATCGCCTAAATATACCTGGCCCTTCGCACTGCTACATGAAGGGTAAGTGGAATGTATTTTTATTACTGTATTGGTGGCATGAACTTGATGGGTATTTTCCAAGGGAAAACTTAATTCATTACACACAATGTCAACGCTAGCATTTACATAAATTTATGCAAAGCTTCAGCTAAGCCGAGGCATAGAAAAACAGGCATGAAGAAAGCAAGCGAAAGCAAAAAAAAAAAAAAAATAAAGGGAGAAAAAATAATAATAAAGGAAAAAAGCAAACAGAGGAAGCGAAGCTGACCAGAGTTGTCGCTGTCATTGTAAATGTGTGTAACTCTATTAGCCACTCGTTTGCTTTATGGCATTTTAATTGATTAATGAACCAGCCGCCTAAGCAAACGCCACTCGCAGCAAGTGGTTCGGTCTGTCCGTCCACTCGTCCGAAATAATTCCCAAAAGAACCCCAAAAGACAATATTTGTCAACCAAATACAATGCTACTACTACAATAAATATTTAGGTCTAGTGGCACAGTGGTTTCAAATTGATAGAGAAATGGAAATGACTAAATTTTACTTTCCGGTTTCATAGCTGGAAAATTTTAAAATATTTTTTCTATCAAATAGGAACCACTATATATGTTTATCAGTCATGTTCTTTGGGCAGTAGTCACTTAATTTGCCATATTTGTAGAAGCACTCGTAGAAAAGTCCTAGTCAAAAAAGTTAAAAAAAAAAAATAAATATATAGCTGAATGCAAAATGCCTTAAAAGTAATACAGCTGTTAGTAAAGGACATTTGCCTGGACAGAATAATTGATTGCTTTACGAATAAAACGGAGCAAAAAAAAAAACGAATGAAAAGGGCCTCATGAAATATAACCGGGTAGGCAGGCAATCTCCGACATTGAACTAGTAAAAAAAATGCCCAAAGGCAAATAAAAAATAACCAGAACTTTAATGGCTTGAAGTCTGAGTGATGTTGTTGTTGTTGTTGTTGTCGGACTCAGATGGAGGATGACGAACAATAATGACCGAAATCACAGAAGCCATTTTGACTAATATTTTGGCTGGCAGAAACCTTTTTTTTTTTGTTAATTTGACACGACCATTTCTGGGTACTCTCAAAAATAACTAAAGTATTGCACACAATTTTTACTGGCCATTGTCATCGGATAACTTTGTACAAATCATCCAACATCTTGAGCAATTTTTCATTCTAAACGAAATTTTTATTGATGTACTCAATTAGATTGGACAGCATTGCCCAGCCAACCAAAACTATGGCAGGATAATCTTATTTATTTTTTTGTTTTTGTTTTTCTTTTTTTCTTGATGTCATTTTCATCTTCAACTTGGTTGACAGGGCTCAGTTGCACGTTCACGTCCAAGGACGCGTGCGAGCAAATATTGAAACAGGAAGTCATATATTAAGCATCAAAAAGAGAACAAAAAGACCAAAACAATGAAGCAATCATATTAGTAATAATGTAATTATAGAGCTATAAACAAAATCATAAATCAATAAAGTACAAACAAACGCACACAGAGACACTTGCACAGACATGTCGCTTCTGCAAACACTCATAAGAGTTCACGCAGTAAATGAGCAATAAGTACACTAAAGAAGGAAAGGAAAGGAAAGCATCACATAAGCTAAAAAAGAAAAGAGAAGCAAATCAAATGGATGCCAAGTGGTTTGCCAAGTGAAAGCAGAACAGAGGCAAAATTAAGCAAACAGCCAACAACAAAAAAAAAATAAAAAATAAAAGAATGAGAATAGAACAGGAACCCATTCATCGTGGGCAACGGCCTTGCCTCCCACCATATATTTACGCCTTTTTCAGCCTTTCTAGCCATGCTCTGTTAAGTATCTCTCTCTCTGTTTGTGTGTGTGGCTGGCTTTATGGGTCTGGGTCACATATCCTGTACACGACCCAGCAGCAACGGAAGCGTCCTATCATAATAATGCCATAAAAGCAACCATAAAAAAATAAAAAGAACAAAAAAAATAAAAAAAAGCAACAGTAATGCAAACACAAAAGCCCAAACAACAAGCAAAAAATATTCTTACTGACAATGAATTAGCAACTGCTTTAATGCCTTTTACACTGACAATGAGATTAATATACATAAATAAGAATAAAATATATATTTTATTTATTTTCATTTCTTCATTCTTAGCGAATTCCATCGCATCAATATTCGCTATACTATTTTCCATACCATTTAGCATTCGGATGCGAACTCAAATGGACGATGATCAATGGAATGATTTTGGTTCGGCCTTTTATTCAGCATATTTTGAGCTTTATTTGGGTAATGCTTGTCTGGGTAAGTTATTCAAATTTGGTTATATTGACAGCTTTAAAATATCTTTCTGCTTTATGTTAGAAGCCAATTAAAATATATTCTTCGAGTTGTTATTCAATTTGTTACTTATTATATTTGTTGATTATTTATGAAATCTCTGCCATATATTTTTTCATCAGGAGTTGGAGTTATGCTTCTGGTAGCATTAATCATTGAGCGCTATATAGCCGTTTGCCATATAGGTATTATCCAACCGTTTTTGGGGCGGCCGAGGTGATCACATATTATTAAAATTAAATTAATTAATTGACTTTTTTTATTATCGAAATAAATAATTTTTATAGAAATGTTATCACGCTTATTACCTTCATCACTTTTATATTATTTCTACCGGGCATGTTCCGTGGAGAGCTTATTAAATGTATACTTGAAGCAAATGATGTTTATGTAAAACGAGACAATGCCAGTTTTCAGGACTCACTTTTATTTACGGTGTGTAATCGATCAATAATTTGATTAAATTCGGTAGAATGAAATTATATTCTTTCCACAGATTTATAAATTCTCCCTAGAAATGCTTTATAAAATCATACCGATTATTCTCGTTTCCTGCCTGAGCAGCCGTATTATGATTGTTTGTCGTATAACTCAGGAAAGACGTCGCCAAATGGTATTACCCCGTAGTGGAATTGATGTACGGGACGACGAAAGACACAGGAATGAACATCATCCATCCATGCTGCTGGGCAGCACAACATTTGTGTTTATGGCCTGTGTCCTGCCAGTGGCCATTTTACATATTTTAATTAATAGACAAGTCTTACCCAGCTTCCAGTTCCAAGTGTTTCGTGCCCTGGCCAATATTTTGGAGTTGACTAATTCCGCTGTGCCAATAATAATTTACATATTCTATAGCCCGGATTATCGTAGTGCTCTGCTTCAAGTCATCCATTGGCCATGGATTGCAAAATCAAATACAGCTAATTTGGTGAGTAATTATATATTTAATTTAATTATATATAATTTATATATTTATTATATTAAATAGACTATGAATCGTGCATCACGAGCATCGCAATTAGTTAGTTTCGATACACCAAATGGAAGGCAAAATACATCAAATACATCGGAGATTTTAGTTGATATGGGGCCATCGAGCAGCTTACTGGAAACCCAAAACAACAACCCGAGCTTTTCTTCAAATACCCCAGAAACTTTATCAACATCCTCACCGCCCACAATGCCAGTCGTTGCTGTTTAATCCCTCCAGCTCCTAACCTTTGATTAATATTATTTAAATCTCTACTGTTTAATGTCAATTGTTTTGAGACGAACTTATCATGCCGTGATTTATTAAATTAAGTTTAATAGTCTGATAGTATAACTACCATTGATTGCAAATCAAGCCAAAAAAAGGAATCTGTTAAATTTTAATTTGCGTGCATGAGAGTAAATTAAGATATAAAACTGTATGATTAGGTCAATATTTTTTTCTCTAGGTTATTATTATCAGATCCCAAGTTATAAAAGTTGGCGCCATCTAGCAGGCCAGCTTTAAAAGGTATGAAAAGTTCGGAAAACCACAAGTATTGAAAAGCTTTAAGCCAAGTTCTTTACCCAATCCAGCTGCCTTTTTTCCGGTATCAAGAAAAAAGTTTAGTTTATCCATCAACAAATCTGGTTAAACTGGGATCTGATAAAGGCATTTCCAATATTTTTTTTTTTTTTTTTTTAATTAGAATCAAAAACAAGTAAACGTATAATCAAAAAAAAAAAATTAAAAAACAAAAACCTTGGTCTCAGATAAGTTCGGTGATTGAATCCTGGGATCAAGACCCAAAAAAAGATTTAAATATATTTAAAAAATTGAATGTAAAGAACATTTTTTTTTTGTCCCAATTCCAGAGAACAAGAAACAATTCCCCTATTTGTATAAGCCTTTAGCGGCATTTTAAAATGTATGAAAATAAATATATTTATGTATTGATGTTGTCTACAAAAGTGATTTGATATAGATTTACAGTGGGTGCAAGTGGATTACTATTTTCTTTTTTTTTTCGGTAGACAAAATAAACGCAAATGTAAATATGTGCAAAATTTTATACATTTATTGTATAATTTATCAAAAGTGATCAGACGGGGCCTTAACCCTCGCTAGTAAACAATAACCCAAGAATTTTGATAAACCAAATTAGAATTTCTTAATTTTTTTTTTTTTATCAGCATGAAACTTGCAGCACACGCACAATCAAACTTAAAGAAATTTAAGTACCTACCTAAGAAAATATTTATATAAATATAGGAACAAAAACAAAACAAAAAAAAACACAGCAAAAGTATTTTCAAAAATGAATTTTCAATCCTGTTGGTACAACAAAAATATTTGTTGTATTTTAAATTATGTTTTCATTTTAATTGAATAGTCAAACTTTCGTTAAATGCTAAATGCTTAATATATCTACTTACATATAGGAAATAACTGTTGTGGAAAATAAGTATAAAAATTATATAAAAAAAATTATATTACGCAGTCAAGTTTCTCAGTATTTAATTGTTATTGTTTTTTTGAAAATTGGATTTCTTTGTTTAATTTAGCAATAACCAAGAAACATATCTTAAGAATTTAATTATAAATTTGCTTAAAATTGATTTACCATTACCATCAACTATTTATTTGCAAACTGATTTTCCGATGAAATTACTATAATGGTCTGAAAATATCAGGTTGCTAAGACAAAGGCTTTCTTTGTTATGCCGTTCATAAACATTTTTCGAAACTTTTTTGCACAAAATGTGCAACTATAAAATAATAATGGAAACACAGCTATAAAACAATAACCTTAGAAAGACAGACGGACATGAGTTGTTTGACTTTTTCTTTAACCTATTTGTCAAATATACCTAAATATATAATTTGGATGTTGTAATTTTAAATGTTTCACCGGGGTTATATTTACTAAATTAAATACTTATAATTTAATATAAATGAAAATTAACTAGAAATTAGATTTAAATTGATCAGAGATCGTTTTAATTATTTAATGGTATAAAATGATTAGGAAAAAAAGATTCAACGGAAAAGGCTGGTAAACTAAAAGAGAACAAATATAAATTTAGTTAATGCAATTTAGTTAGACATGTTTCATAAGAAAAGTATATGAATTTGGACTAAGTGTTTTAAATTTAATTATGATTATTATAAGTATTACCCTGGTGATGTTAAATAAAAAAACCGTTTCTTGTTCTAATTCAAGTGTTTTCATTTAAATTTAATTTTCAATACAAAATGGAAGAACATTGTTGTGCTTAAACATAGTTAGGTATAGGTACGAAAAAAAAAAAAAAATACAAAAAATAAATAAAGTAAATCACGGGCCTACCAAGGACGCCAAACAGCCAACTGTTGCTGGACAACCAATTCAGCCAATTGCAATTGCCTTTGACGTTGGCGTTTTCGTTCGAATATCTGTTGGCGAATTTTGAGCAGAATGTAGTCCCTGCAATCTTTTTGAGTTCTGCTCTCACATTCATTGAGCTCAGTCTTGAAAAGGTCCGGCAAGGCATTAACACCATTGTCGTTATAATTGGAAAAATCAGCTTGGGGCTCAAAATTGAATTTCAGGCGCTGCAATAACAAATAATTATAGTTAGTATTTATTTAATGTTTAATCCAAATTTTTTAAATTATTTACCTTTTTGCGTGCTGCATTTTCGGCTAAAAAACGACAAAGCTGCTGAAGCTCCAAATCCTGATCGGATTGTTCTGACTTCTCCTCCTGTGGCTCATCTCGATTTCTTTCTATAATTTGATCCTCTGAATTAATCATGCGTAAATGTCGATTTGCTGATTTTCTTTGCTGTCGCTGCTGACGTTGTTTAATAGCTGCCTGAACTCTGGACTTGGTCGATATGGAATCAATATGAAATTGTTGTTCATCCATTGTCAGATTCATATTTATTTGTTTATGTTGCTGCTGCTGTTGTTGTTGTTGCCTTTGCTGCTTAAGTATTTTGTAATATACACCCATTTAATAATATATTTTTGTTTGTTTACAGTTTGCAGTTGGTACAATTTTCTCAAACAAAAAAATGCTGCTCACACGTTGAGCCCAAAACATTGACTGTCCAAATTTCAAGGCACATTCAGCGTCTTATATGTATTTATGAGCAGCAGCAGCAGCCCTGGCCCAGGCTAGTATCAACACAGTTCATCGAAACCGAAAGAGAGTGACACAATGTGATCAAAAGAGCGGGCAAAGGGAAAGTGCAGGAAGAGAGCAGAGCATTTGAGAGGACAAAAACAAAACGAAAAGAGGATAAGGAGGCGTAAATGCAAGAGAGAGAGAATAAACACAGAAACTGGGACGATTTTTAGAATACACTTTTCAAGGAAATAAGCATAATAAATTTGTTGGTGATTTGGCATAAAAACATAATTGAATTATACCTATAATGATTTTTTAGTTCCTTTTTCTGGAACAAAAAAAAAGTAGAAATTTATGTCTTATATGCCAAAAAGAGTATAAATATTTAAGTTCCATTTATAGACATTATCCATATCATTTGTAAAATAAACACCAAATACAGAAAAAAAAATTTAATTTTAAAAATAAAACATAACTCGCTCCAAAAAATGTTCAGAGAGAGAGAGAGAGAAAATGTTCCAGTTAAAGTTGTGTTTTTATTTTTTTCGGAATCTCAAGTGAAGTCTTTTTTTGTTTTTGTTCTATTTTTTCCAACTATATCATTTTGCTCATTACAATGCATTTAACAATATGCATTCGATGGCAGGCAGCATCAATCCAACACATGGGCAGGGCTCTAAAAATAAAACCAAAGAAACCCAACTATTCTCACATATGCACAATTACACTATCTTACACTTATAGTATTTATAAGTATGTACATATGTCTTTTTAAAAAAAAATACTTATATTTAGAGAGAGAAAGAGATAGAGAGAGGAGAAAGAGATACCATAATGTTCCCAGTTTAAACTTGACATGTGCAACACTTTCGCTGCTTGTGGCGCCTCATTTTCCATCAATTCCAAAAAAAAAAAACATAGAAGCACCGAAAATTATATGCTTTTTTCAATTATCGATTTAAAGTTAAATTTAATGTCTTCTCTTTTTTAATTACTGTATAATCACCTGAAAAAAATTATTTTCAAATTATTATTCCTTTCTAGTCGCATCATACAACTAGTTTATTTTGAAAAAAGTATCAACATTAAATAGCAAAAAATGACAATCCAAAGGAATCCATGTAGCCCATGTGTAGCCATAGTTTTAAAAATAGCGCCTGGGAAAAAACACTTTGCGCGCACTTTCTGCCACAAGATGCCACATTGGAACCACAATCATAGAATTTTCCAAAACCTCCTTTTGCCTGGATGTGTGCACTTGAACTTATGAATATGTTTGGTTATGCCGCGGGCATATAGTCGACATATTAGTCGTCTTACCATCCAAATACTTTACGTGGCTGCCATGCCATCATCCTCATCCTCTGCGTTGTATTTTTGTTGTTGCCTGGCATTTATTTGGGCGTTAAAATGTTTCAAAGTGCACTTCAAGTACGTTCCAATTTATTTTCTTCATTTCTTATCTGTCTTTGTATGATTTTTTTATACATGATCTATTTTTAATATCTTGGGAACGAACAGACACACAGACCCAGAACAGAACAGAACAGATTGGCTAGGCTGGATTTTTGGACCTTTCATAAGAAAATATTAAACCATTAAATATGTGCAAAGACAGCAAAGACTCATAAGCGATGCAGACTACTCAGTTTTCAAAGGTCTCAGATTGTGCGCGTGTGCGACTGACTTGCAAATAATAAAAAACAAAAAGAGTCTGTTAAAAAAGTAATTTAATTATTACCTAGCCAATTATTACAGTCATGGGAAGTTTAAGACATTTTTTCAATTAGCTCTGCTCTGCTCTGCTGTGCTCTATGAAAAGGGTCATGAGAATTTTCTAAATCGATTAGGGGAGATTTCACTTATGCTCCGTCATTTCCTTTAATGCTTACTCCCTTGCACTAAAAATAAAATTTAATGTACCCAAAAACAAGTGCAAGTGAATTTGAACTCAAAAGGGTAGTAAAAAATATGTTTTGGGGAATTGGGAACGAGTAAAAACAGATTGTTTTTTTTATTAGGTATAACTAAAAATCGCTTGATTAGCCTCGAGTTTTATTATATTTATTATATTTTCCACAGATTTGAATCACCTACTTTTAAGTCCCCATTTCTTTTAAAGTTCATTTTTCTCAAACTCTTGGGGGTCTCTTTCATATTTTTCTCACGGCCTGTAAAAGTTCCTCTTTGTCACCATAGACTTTCCCTCCCCATAAAAGGGTGACAACAAATGTGAAGGTGTAGACGGCAACTTGTTTAATGATCTTGATCTTTAGTCTTGGGGAGATCATAGATTCTACAAGGAATTGTCAGCCCAAAATAAAAAATCAAATTAACTGTGTAATATTACCGAATAAAACACATGTCCCAGACAGACCCCTTTAACTAGCAGTTCTTATTCAACCTATTAAGTAAAATGCCTTTGACTTGACAGCTGTTCTCATTTACCAAATTCTCTCTCCCCCAAGAGCAACAAGATTGGACACTTTGTTCGCGTGCAGCTTCACCAAAATCGTGGGAAACTTTTGTTGTGCCTCCTCAATCGGAAAGAAAAAAGAAAACAAAGCAAAAGTGCTGCAAATTCAGCGCAATAATTTCAAGTGAATTTTCAGCAAATAGAATCAGCCAAGCTGTTAATAACCAATGAGTTAATAGTATCCAATGTCAAGGCAAATTGCATAAGTAGGTAGAAACTCATAATTACACGAGCCAGAAAATGCAACAGCTGAGTGAAGATTAATTCCCATGATGAAGTTATGATTCACTTAAGAATACGCCACCCAAAGTGTTCAAAATTCTGTGGGGAAAGCAACGTCAACATTTTTTGTGGCTATTTAACAAATTGAGAATGAAATCCAATGAATGAGATTTCAGTTTTCAACTGACAAACTGACAGACTGACTGGTTGACTGACTGACAGACGAATAAAGAACGCATGCGCAAAAACTGAGTCTGATATTGTCACAAAAATCAGAGATATGCAAATTATGACATATTCAAAGAGAGTTAAGAGTAAGACACAAAACTCTGACAAAGAGAATAAAGCAAAAATTAAGATAGTGTCTGGAACGTTTGTCTTGGGAGTTCAGTAGCCGACAGTCAATCAAAGTGTGCATTTCGTAATGAAATTATCCAGTCAACCAAGCTTGGGAGATGGAACCAATGCCATGTCGCGTACAAATCTTTATCGAAAGGTAATGAAACCTTTGATGGAACGTAAACGTCGTGCTCGGTTTAATAGATGCGTAGATGATCTGAAGCAATTGATTACCGAATTCATACAAATTGTAAGTAAGCAGTACGAAAAGAGAAATGGGAAATTAAATTTCATTCACCTATATTTGTATAGGATTCAGATTTATTGTTTAAAATGGAAAAAGCCGATATACTAGAATTCACCGTACAGCATTTGCACAGGGAGCGTCAAAATATCAGAGCCGCAACCTCAACCAGCCCATCAATTAGTCCCAAGAATATGAATTCTTATTGGACGGGCTATCAACAGTGCGCCATGGAAGTTTCTCGATTTCTGCAAAAAAATGACATACATTTAAATTTCGATTTCCTTGAGGCACTCCAGCAATTTATGCCCGAGTTTTCCGTCCGGAATATGGCTGGGCAAGCTGAAGATCCGCCAGTAGCCATGGTTTGGCGACCTTGGTAGAAAAACTAGTACATCTCTTTCATTCTTAGTCGTAGCTTAGTAATAAAACCAATTAATTGTAATGCTTTTATTTTTGTATTCATAATAAATTTAAAAAAAAAATGGTTTGTTTATTTCTTTCTCAGATATATTTTTTTTTAATATTTGTTTGAGTTTGTGCTTGCCAATTTTATGAATCATTTTTAATTTATTTTATATTAAAATAATTTATTGCTTACATTTCAAATTTATTTGCAGAAAGCCTCCAAAACGTTTTTTTTTTTTTTTGTTTTATTTTTAAATAAAAACAGTTTTATTTAACATTAAGAAATAAGCAAAACTTTAAGCATTGTTTAAGGGTTCTCTTTCGATTTGTTTTTTTGGTATTTAATGCTTATCACTTGTATATACAACATTAGATTTTTTTTTTAATTTTTAACATTTGTTAAGTGTTAGAAGCGTGAAAAATTGATTGTAGCTGCAGTTTTTAATTTTTCTTATATAAATAATATTATTTCATTTATTTGTTGATAAAAAGCTTCTTAAGGTCTAAGTTTTTTTGTCAATTTTTTTTTGTATTTTTCATTGTTTTTGCAAAAGAATTTCGGTGAGAATAAAAGGCATGCAAACATTTGTTTATATATTTTCGTTTTTGTTTTTTTTTCGTGCATATTTGCATTTGTAATGATTTTTTTTAATATAATTAATTTAGCTCACATTCGTGTGATTTTGCAAAATGACATGATTAAAATGTACTTATATAATTTGTTTCTTTTTTTTTCTTTACTTTTGTATATTTATAATTGTGTGTTTCTGTTTTTTCTTTATGTTAATAGATAATTTGGCCTTGAATTGTTGAACAATAAAATTGTAAAAAATTAAATAATTTAATTTTTTTATTTAATAAGAATAATATCGAAACCACTAAGAGCATTGACCTGATTTATAAGAAATTAAGTAAATAGTTACTTTCCCAACAAACAAATGTATTCCCACATAAAATGTCAACCTTAGTGAGTAGCTAATATACTCGTAATTATTATTTATTTCTGCATTATTGGAAAATAAGGGACGACGTCAAAAAAAACTCAACCTACGGACTTTATTATTTATTTAATTTCCTATTCTCCTTTTCAAATAATGGCACTTGCGGCAAATACCATGCGACCAATTGAGTGAATTTGGATTTAAGCATGTGCCAATATCAGAGACAGAGAGAGAGAGAGAGAGAGAGAGAGAGAGAGAAATTGGCCACACAGCTTGCAAATATTTTAATTGATAAATTATTTTTCTCTGAGAAATACACAGTTGGATATGGAAAAGATTTCAAGTGTTTGTTTACTTGTCAATTTGACTGGACTTTTTTTACGGATCAAGAAAATGAAAACAAACTTTAGTTTTTTTTTTTTTTTGCATACTTTAAACCATCTAAGCTAACACATTTTAATTGGTGTTTTACGTTAAGCAACTGTTTTCATTTTTTTTTTGTTTGTTTATAAATACAGGTTTTTATTAAATTTCATAAGCTTCTATTGACAAACTCTTATTTAATATTTACTTTATTTAATAAATATTTTGAAAATATAGGTACCTAAATTTTATTTAATTAGATTCGTGATTTGATTTGATTAGGCGCAAAAAAAAATATATAAAAATTTCAATTATTCATACAATAATAAAAAGGCAGGCAAAGCGCTTAGATCTTTTCTCTACACTGCAAAAAAAAAATTATAGATTGAAATCACAAAATTTTTAGTTACATGAAAAAAAGGCCACATTGAGGAATATTGCTTATAATTTACAAATACATATCTAAATATAAAACAAAAATCACAAATAAAATTTTAATAAATACCAATAGAAATAAAATAAAAAGAAATTATTGATTTAGCATTTAAATTAATTTATACAAGTTTTTTTTTTCTTTTCGTGGGTGGTTGTGGGGCTTAAAGATTTCGGTGTTCAAGTATTTGCATACAACTTTACTACGTTTCTATTTATTTTTTATTTTGATTTTTTTTTAATTACAATTGTCATTAAATTATTTAGTTTTCAAGAATTATTATTTATTTTTAAATAGTTGAGTTGAGTATTTGATTTGTAGATTTAAAAAGTTTCATTGTTTATTGGTTTTGTTTGATAAAGCTGAACCACATATAAAATAGAAATTATTTTAGCATGGTGATTAAGTGTAGATAAATAAAATTTAATATACATAATTAAGTATTAAAGTATTATAAAAAGATATGTTTTTATAAAGGATACAAATTTAAAATAATTATTAAATCTATAATAACCAAAAAAAAAACTTTAAGTATGTTTTGTAATAATGGATAAGTTTTATTTGTATAAAGAAAATCGCCCAACATTTTTCAGAACGATTTACGTGTAAAATTTGTCAGTGTGTGTATGAATATAGAAATTGTGATGTAGGAAGATAAGTTTCCTTCGACTTTCGATCATAATAATCAATAATAAAAAATGTCCATTTTATTTATGTAAATGTAGATATTGTATATGTATGTTTGTATGTGTTTAGGTATTGTATTATATTATTAGGTATTAAATAGTAACAAGCTCTAGTTATTTGTAGTTGTTGTTGTAGAAGACATAAAGAACGTAAAAATAAATTGAATATAAAACTTGATATTGTAGTAAGTAAGGCATGCAGAAAATAGTTGAATAAGTAGTTTTAAGATTTCTATAAAAAGTGTTACATAAAATGTCGTTATCTAGGTCAGGAACTGCTTAAGGCCTTTAATAAAGTCTGAGTTTGTGATTGTTGTGTATCATTGTGTGTATCTCTGTGTGTAAAGTGAGTATATATTTTTTTTTTTAGCCCATGACAGCTCCTTTAATGTAAATTGCATAAGTAAAAAGTTTTTCAGAAAGTTAACAACATTACCATTCGACATGCAAAATAAGCTGCTGTTTGGTATTAAATTTATATAATTTTCTTCCTGTTTTTGGTTAGGTTACCATGACGTATCATTTCATATATAAGTATTATATTTTTGTAATTGAAATTTTAGTTTATATGATTTTTTTTTTTAGTTTTATTTTGGCTTACATTTATATTATGCATTTACCAAATGTTTTTTTATATTTTAAAAATTTTGTTTAAAACAATTTTAGAATAAACTATAATTTTATGGTTAATTAATTTGCTTGCTTGATTTCATTTTTAATTAATTGGTTAGTTCGATTATCAACACGTTGGATTATCAAAACATTTATTGCTTTGCCAAGCAAAAAAAAAGCCAAACAATCAATTGAGAAAAGCGTCTACGATTAACAGAATTTTAGGCCATATTTTTAAAGTTTGGATTGTTTTTTTTCTGTTGTTTATTTTTACCTAGTTTCATTAATTCTAATAAATATATATATAAGTATTTTATATATTTTAGCTATATATATATAAGTATTTCTTTAATTGATTAGATTGAATTTTAAAAATTTACTTGGCGTGATTGCAATTGGCTACTTGCATATCATTTAACTAATTGAAATATTTTAATTTAGCAACATATAACAAAAAAAAAAAATAGATAGAATCCAATTGTAAATTTTTTATTAATAAATTTCCTTTTAGTTTTTTTTTTTGTTTAAATTTGTTGCTTTGTTTTTTGTTTTTTTTGAGGTTGTTTTTTCAAGCATTTCAATAAAAATGCCAATTGCTTAACAACAAATGCCTAATTAATAATAATCATACATAAATTGTTGTTGTTGCTTGCTGTTGTTGCTGTCGTTGTCTAAATATAATTTATTACTTTTCAAAAAGCTTCAATTTTTTCTTTTTTTTGATTTGAATTGAATTTAGTTTTCTATTTATGTTTATTTCCACTTTGTAGCTAATATTAATTTGCTTATGTAGGCTTTTTTGTTGCTGCTGTTGCTGCTGCTGATGTTGTTGTTGTTTTTAACTTTTTGTTTTATTAGTGAATAACAAACTTTTCAAAATGGCAAACAACCCAAAGGCAATGGCATTTATGGTACAAGTGGGCAAAATGGTTGTGTTTGTATGTGTGTATGTGTGTATATGTGAATCTATATGACCCAGGCTATTTTATTTTTATTTCATGTTTTCTTTGTCTACTCATCAAATATTCAAAAAAATATTTTGTTAGTTTGGCTGCGATTTCGTTGTCCCCTTTTTCTTTTTCTTGCTCTTCCTCTTAATCCCGCTGCTGAGCCCAATTTTCTGCCTGCCTTGAGGATGCCTTCTGACATTTACCACACAACAATACCAAATGTGTACCAACGACAACAAAATGAACGCAACTACTATGATTGCGGTTAATCACCACCTAAACTTAACGCCTGAACTATACGTGGATCAGCTTTACTACCCTCACGAAACTCTTCTAAGGTAAGACGATCATCATGATTCTTATCCATTTGATCAAAGATTTTATCCACGCGTTTTTGTGGTGTATTCTCGTCCTCTGTTTGCGGTTGTTGACCCTTCAAAAACGAAAACAAAACAAAAACAAATATATATTTGTATATACAAATGAATTAATTGAGGCTTATGTCAAACACATACCACCATTTGATAAATGGCGTCTACAATATTATACATCTCATCCCGTGTTATATAACCATCATTGTCCACATCATAAAGACGGAAAGCCCCTGCCCAAAAAAAAAAATCATAATATTTCATAAATCCAAAAAATTCATTCAACTATTTTTCTCGACTTACAGTGCAATTTCTCATCTAAATTGCCACGAGATGTTATGGAAAGTGCCCGTATGAATTCCTCAAACTCAATGGCGCCATCCTGATAAATAACAAAATTTAATTACCAATCAAACTGTTTAAAACCATAATACTTACATTATTCTCATCAAAAACTCGAAAAACTAACGATGCAAATTTGCTGGGATCTCCGTCCGGAAAGAATTGTTTGTAAATTTTAATGAAGCCCTGCGAAAAATTTTATTTTTTGTGTTTTTTTTTGGAAAAGAGCAAACAAAATAAAATTGCTTTTGTTATAAAATTGTTTAATGTCTAGTTATTAAAGTGCCAGGATATTATTTTTTTATTTACCTTTAGAACATTTTATTATTTACAGTTTGACAGCAAAGTTGACTTAATTATTTCTTTTTGTTTACATTCACTTTGATTTATTCAATTTTATATTTGAGCATAGAGCACATAAAACATTCTTAAATATTCAAATGTTTCTATAGACCAAATCAAAATATATTGTATTGTATAAAAAAAAAAAATATTGTATAAACTCCTCCTCACTCAACATTGAGAGGAAACAAAACTAGCAAACTTTGTGAAAGTGGAAATGTTTAAGGATTTGGAATGTGTTGTGTTTTGGTTTTTGGTTGTGCATAGTTTTGTTTAGCTTTTAACCTCAAGAGATAAATGTCTGGTTGGCTTTTCCATAACATGGCCAATTTTGGAAGCAATGTGAAAAATGTGTGCAGTAAAAAGTAAAAACAACTAAAACTAAAAACATTTAACAACTAATTTCATTATTTATTGAAGCACGAAATTCCTATTTTTCATAAGAATAAATTTATGAAATCATAAAAATTGTTATAGTTAAATTTAGCCTTTTTTTTTCTTTTTTAAAGTGAACAAGTTTTGTGCCCTTGGTTCAACTATTTCTAAATCCCACCAAACATAAAACTTGCCACAAAGGCAAAGCACCAAAATAAAAAAAAAATATATATATACATATATTTAGTATAGAAAATATACCACAAAATAAAAACAAGTTTGGCACATCAGTAAAAGTTGCTGAAACGAGGCAAAACCCTGGGCTCTTTTGGCACCAACAATGACAACAAACAAGGACTCAAACATTTGCCTGACAACCGCTAAGAGGCAATGACCAAAAAAAGAAGTAAAACATAAAACGAAATTATAAAAATAAACATAAACCAAACCAAAAATACTTTGACTCAATATATATACGAGATAAATTGTTGTTGTAAATAGTTTGAAGCTATTTTTGAGGTTAACTTAGAAGGCAAATGTATCTTGGCTTTTTGCCTTTCTATTTTAATAGGATTTTGTTGTGGCTTCAATACAGATACACATAAAACTATTTAAGTATCTATCTAATGTATCTATGTGTATTGTTTGTTGTGTATAATAAATTAAAACGATTCAAGGGTTATTTATTGATGGCAACAAAATCAAAAATAAAATTTGTTTATAGACTTTTATTATTATTTTTTTTTGTACTTACTTGTTCAGTCAGCAAACCATTCGGACAGTCTTTAAGAAAACCTTTGTGCCTTTTTTTTTATTATTATTGTTTTTTTTTTTGTTTTTTTTTTCGTTGGATAAAGTTTATTTGTGGACAAGATTGTATGTGTAAGTGTGTATTTATGTTTTTGTTTTTGTTTGTTTTTTTTTTGGCGACCAATCGCAGTTGAATCGAAAGTTCAGAGGTCAGGATAGCACAGGTCACAGTTCAGGTGAAGTGGAGACAATAGCGAGATAGAAACGAGAAAAGAAGAGAGAGATTGTTGGTTGTCGTTTTTTTTTTCTGTTTGTTTATTTTTTTGTGGCTTTTTTGGTCAAGAAATAATAGCAAGTTTGTTGACAGCTTACATACAACATTTAAAAACATTTATATTGCATATTAGATTAAAACCAAATATTTACAAAGTAAGCGAAAAGAAAACAATAGCAAAATTGAATAAGAATTCATATGCAAGTATGTAATTTCATCAATAATTTCATTAATTATCCTACAGGTCAAATAAACATTTGTATACAAAAATTTAGGAAGCCATTGGGAAAAATTTATGATTTTTTTAAAATTAAATTTAATAACAAAAATAATTTAAATCCTAATTAAATTTATGAGCGAATATGAAAATGTTGTGTGTGTTTTTGTCAGTTAAACTAATTTGAATGGATGGCAACATTTTCGTGCATTGTAAATGCTAATTAAATTGTGTAATTAAAGCAAAGAGTGGAATTATGTTCCATGTCCCTGACTTTTCACATACACACAGAAATGAAGTATTTAATTTTGATTAAAGGCCTTAATGAAATTACTTAACAAATATGCCAAAGATTATGAAAAAGTCAAATTATTTAAATCAGTAATCATTTTCAATTTATTTAGCTTACCATTGACGTATTTCCTTCTCGGTGACTGAAAGCAAAAAAAAAATAAAAACAGAATTAAAAAATACAATTTAATATTTAATGTAACTCTTATCAATTCAGAGCAAAACAATCTTCAGTTAATAGCTGATATCTTGGGCAATAAAATGGCAAGAGAATTCCCCAGCGGAATGCAACTTGAATGTCCACGCTTCGTATGAGTTATGCAGACAGTTTTGCCAGTCTCATCAGTTTTTTTTCTTTTTCTTTTTTTATCTGTGGCAACTCAAGTTACTTAACTGAGAAGCTTTGAGTTATGGCAGCTTAACTCGACCAAAAGGCAAAGACGAGAGCAACTGAGGCTGCGGCTCAACTTGGTTAGATTGATGACGGCCACTTGAGAGGCTTAGTGGGGTTAAGCCCACCAAATAAATGAAACAAAGTAAGTGGGTTCCAAAGCATATATACATATATATATATATGTGTGTGTGATACACTACAGAGACAAGCTTAAAGCAATCAAATGGATAGCCCAAATAAGCATTGAATGAATGTCCACCGAGTCTACATTTGATATGCAATGGTAATTTACGACTTTGATACACATATTCCCATGTAAAAGGTGAAAAATACAAAAAAAAAATTGTACCCTTCTGTGTCTGCGCACAAAGTGCACATCATTCAATAAATCATTTAATTAATTAGCAGGTAGCCGACAGAAGTGTCCGCCCACTCTACATAAAAGCCAACAAAGGCTAAAATAAATGGCATTCATTTAAATTGTTCCTACAGATACGAGTCGATTGATTCAATTTATGAGCTCTACAATTTAAATCAATCAGGAATAAATTCTAGTAAAAAAAAAAAGAGTCCTACAAAACCATATAGAAAACCATCTAAAATTGAATTCCTCTTTCAGATCAATAAATCAAAGCGAAAAATCGAGCAAATAATCCTATAACTTTTCAACTCGGAATCTTAAGTATATGTGAATTTTCGCAGATGTTTTAAAAAGTTGGAGCTTCCTTATACAAGTACAATATATATATTTATATAATTTTTGTTTATGCGTGGGCGTATAAACATTAAATAGAAGCGCGTGCATGGCATGCACGTTTGCACTTAGGAACAAGGAGAACAAAAAAAAAAAAAATAAAAAAGAAGCGTTTGGCAAGGCACTTTTAAAAATGAAAAAAAAAATTCTAGAGACAACAAAAATATTATTAAGGCTTTGGTGACTGCAGGCATGGAATGCCACACGCAATGCATACGTTCATATATGTATATATATCTCAATACAACCCCAAGCTATACTTTAGACCAAGTCAAAGTCAGTCTGCTAAAATTGAAAAGCTCCCTTGTGCTGGCTGGCATCTAAAATATTGTATAACTCATTATAAGCCACAGCCATCGACCCATACAACAAGCAAACCAGTCAGCCAACTAAGTAAGCCAACAAAAAAAAACTCGAGCTTCCCAAGACATTTGTATACACTCTCAAAATTATTTTAGTTGAAGCTATCCAATAATTAATCACCTACCATTTATCCACTAAAAGTATAAAAAATAACTAAAATAAAGAAAAAAAAAAGAAAACTATTTTGATTATAACTTTTAAAATTTGTATTCGATTTTTATCAAAACTGGTGAGTGGCTTACAAATGCAAAGATGATCCACCAAATCAAGTTTCAATGAAATCTTTTAGATATAGCCAGAGATTCTCCATTTTATAGGGTATACAAGAAAGCACTTTTAGTCCCATTTTTACTCCCACTCCCCCCAATTTCCGAGTTTGTCTTAGTTGCTTGTAGCTAACCGCTGTTTTTAAAGTCTACGCACGCCAATGCCGATGCTAAATAAGCTCGGGGGGCCAACCAGAGGCCAAAGGGGTCGGTCGATGTCGACTTTTACTGCGGTTACATGAATAATACATGCCTAGAAGGAGGTTCTTCCTTTGAGCCTCAGCCTGTGAGTGAGTGTGCCAGTTTGAGGTTGCATTGCCGGCAGCAGTAAAGCAAATTAGTTCATAGCCAACGCATTGAGTAGGTGGGTGAAAATAAAAAAAAAAAAAAACAAAAAAAAAGTAAGAGCATCCCGATTTTAGCCCCTAGGTTTTATAACAGCCTCCACTTTGGCACACACGCAACGTTTTTGAGCTTTGTAAGCAAAATGCTTTAGACTTGAATGTTTATTTGCATATGGCGCTGGTTTTTTCTGTTTTTTCTGTTTTTTTTTTGTTACTTTTATTTTTATTATTATTATTATTATTTTTTTTTTTTTGCTTTTTGCATTTATGTTTTTTCTGTCAAAAAATTGTTTTGTTGCCTGCAGCGTTTATTTAATTTTGTTGGCCCTTAAAAAAAAAAGGGCAAGAGCTCACTTTGCCTTTATTTATTTAATTTAATTTTAAACTGATTTAATTTAACTTTGTACACACACACACCCACAATCACCCACAAACATGCCAAGTAAAAGAGAAAGGGAAAATGGTTAAGGGACATGGAATATGGGAGCAGGTAATGGGTGTGGCCACATGCTAATTAATGATTGGCAGGGTGTGATGCTTGGGCGTAACTTAAAACACTCAGCGAATTTCCCAGCGTGTGTGGATAAACTTTGCCTGCTGGCAATGAGCCTCTGTCTGTCCTCGAGCATCGTCAGTACTTTTAACTCGCATATCCAAGTCCTTGGCTCCGAAACTATGATAACAGTTGCAGTTTTCAAAAGCAATTATAAAGTTCGCGGCCACCCTGACTAATGTTTAATAATGTTGCTTTGGATTTAACAAAAAAACAAAAAAAAAACATTAGAACTTTCTTTTTCAAAACCTCTTCAAAAAATAAAATGATTATAATGAGAAAAAATAAGTACATAGTCAAAAAAGTAAATTTAAAAATTTACGGTTTTAAATATATAGAAAATGTTTAATAAGGTTTGAGAACTGAAACTAATTTTAAACCTGTTGAATTCATATAAAATTCTAAAATCAAGACATTTTTTTCTTTGCATATTATTCATAATATATAATGATTTCTTGTTAAATGACTTTAATAAGCAATTAAATTATAGGCAAACTTCAACTTTTATTGTTACTGAAACCAAATCGGTTCAGCAAATAAGATAGAAAGAGATAACCTTTCAGCCATTAAACACTGACACTGATCATATCTGAAATTAGTTTGAAAAGCTAAACAAACCCACAAACAACAAAAACTCAGAGACAGAGGCCGCCAGTTCAAGTAGGTCCAAGAATGAAACAGTCAAACAACAAAAGGCAAATAATCACAGCAAAGTGAAAAAGCAAAGGATAGAAAAAAAAACATATATATATATATATATATATGAAGGATGAGTAAGGGAACCAAACCAAAAAGCAGCCAAAATGATGTCGAGTGGAGTAGACACAAATCCGAGAGCGGCAATTTTCTTTGTCGTTGGCTTTTGTTGGTTGTCAGCGCTCATAATGTTCCCTTTTTTTAGGGGAAGGCTTCTGTTTTTGTTTTTGTTGTTGTTGATGATGTCGCTGCCAGTTAAAGTTGACTCAAAGCACATCATAATTTTACGTCAATTGGCAATGTTCGATTTTTCTTGTCTTCTTTCATATACATACAATATTGTTGTATTTTGCCTGCTCACTCAATTGAAGACGGGGGGGTCTTTGAAGCCTTCACTCCTTCATTTTTCTATCCACTTTACTCTGTTTTCATTCAGAATCAGTCAATTGCTTCTTGTTGCCAATGTTGTGTGTGTTGCATATATCAATTTTCCCTCTTTATAAACATTCAAGTTGCCTGTCTCCTCCTAATCCAACCAACCAACCCGCTGGACTGCCCGGTTTGCCTGTGCTGTGCTCAATGGCACCATTAGCAAATTATTTACAACATTTTGTGGCAAGAGTTAAGCCAAAAATAAAAAAACAAAAATAACAAAAATACCTACAAAAATTCACCTATTTGGCTATATTCAAATAAGCGAAAAATAAACAGTCGCATAGCGGCAAACCAAATAGCAAATGAAAATGAGGTAATGAAATCATTTACTATTTAAATTGAATAAAGTAAATTTAATTAAAATTATATTAGTTGAAATAAAATTGATTAATTAAACTGGACTTTTTAATATAGATATTAACTATAATGATTATTACTTTTCAAGTATGCAAATTAATTTAAATAATTTAGTCTATGAAAAAAAATTAAATAAATACCCGAAATTTAATAAAAAAGCTAATGAAAAAAAAGGTCAGACTTTCCATATCTATCGGTATATTTTCTTAATTCATTAGGTATTTAGTTAAAAGCCTTAAGAATTCTAGAATTTTTAAAGAAAAAACTATATGAAAAATTAGAGAGATTCATTCTTTAAAAAAATTCTAGAAGCTTAAATATTGCCCAAATCAAAAAGAAACTTGAGCCTGATTTACTAAGAAAAACTCAAAGATTTTGAAAAAAATATGTATCCAGAGTTGCCACCTAAGGGTTGCCCAATTTTTGTAGGCGGAATGGAAGCAAAGCAAGAAATTATTAGGTCATAACTAAATGTCAATTTCAACTACCATTAACAACAATCAACAATGAAAGTAGCTAAACAAAACTGGCAAGTAGAAATGGTCAATATTTTTGGTTGAAGGATTTTCTAAGGATAGCAAAGCTCGATTCAGCTAAATGACAAACAAAGTGTCAGGCGGCTAGCCAAGTTAAGTGCACCAATAGAACAACAATCAACAAGGACACACGCATTCCCATTTGGAAATGATCCAATCCGAATCGAGTCGAGTAGAGTCGAGTCGAGCCGACATATTGGAGAGCGTGACAATTGAAGTACCCGCACAACAAGTGCAATAATAATTTCAACATTGAATTGAATTTTGAGTGCCAGAGTGTGCGCCACAAGTCCTGACATGCCAATACATATGAAATAAACTACATACCTAAAAGCTCAGGCAACAAACGAGCCGCAGAGGGCAATTCTCATACACATGAATGATACAAGGGGGGTAAAGGGAAAGGGAGAGGGAAAGGAAGATTGGGAAGGAGACAGTTTGATTTGGGACATTGCGGAACCGGGTAAATGTTGTTACTCTTCATTTACCCTCCCCGTGGCGCTTGGGACTCCGTGGCTCGTTTAGACAAGCAAAGTTGATGCTTAGTGAGTGTTTGCATAACGTCCAACGTGTGTGTGTGTGTGTGTGTGTGTGTAGAACTGGGACCACACAAAAATAGCATGAGCATGGCAATATGACATTATATGCTCTCGATTGGTGATGTGTGTCTGTGTGTGTGTGTGTTTTATAAGTTTTATAAGCGATTTGTTCTAGAGGGATGATGCACCAGCTGTTTGGCAAAAGACAGCAAATGGCAGACAACAAGGACTGCAAAGACAGCGACGACGACGACGACAGCAAAAAAAAATGTAATCAAAAACGTTGCGCACATTTTCAGTTGTTATTGCTATTTGCACTTTGCACTCTAATGTGCCGTTATTAAGTTGGCGATCGTATTCACATTACCCATACCCATTTGCCAACTTGAGTGCATTCAAAAGCTTCTTCTTCTTCTTCTTTTCCCAACAATTAACTTGCATACGAAGAAAGAAAAAAAACCCTTGCCTACTTTGCAGCGCCATAAAAATGGCATCTGGCAGAAATTTTGATGTTTCAACAAAAAAATACATAGTTTTGTTTTCTCTTTTTTATATTTATTGATAATGCCCTTAAGCAGCCAAACAAATAATATGTGGCATGGTCAAATTGGTAGCCATATGGCAACCACAATTCTTTCACAAAGCATTGTCCAACCAAGCCAAAGGGAGTAAATTGTTACCGCAGTTGCCGCACAAGTTGCAAGCTTAAAACTGACATGAATAACATAAAACCGAAACCAATTCTTGACCCAAAAAAACCGCACTGACACAGGACAATAAATGGCAATGGGAAATGGCTATCAAAAAATATAAAACGGAAATAAATATAAATTGGAATGTTAATTAAACTCTAAACTAATGTGAGAAAAAAACAAAAAATAAAAGTTTATGGCTTTGCAAATGATGCCAGTAAATTATTTCCTTTCATTTTGGCAAAATTATGATTAAAGATTTTGTATATTTTTCCCAGAAATTTAATGATTTTAAAAGTACCCCAAAAAGCTTAAATTTCTAGATTTCTATAACAAATATTTTACTTGCATAAATGTGAAAAAATAAAATAATTTGGAAAATATGCTTGTTAAATTTTGAAAGGTTTAATGAATTTTAAGAACTTTAAATAAACAACTTTCCCAGACATTTTATGATTTATTTTTCTTCTTAAATTACAAAAATAAAAGCATCCAAAAAGGCTTAAATTTCTATATTTTTTAATTCCTTCTTTTAGTTAAGTTTAACATTATTTTTTTAAATTTAATTTAAGATCTAAAAAAAATCGGCAAAAATTCAAGAAAAATCTTATAATACAATTTAACTATATTTTCCAATTCTTCCTTATAGTTCAGTTTTAATTTATTTTTTTAATTTAATTCAAGATCTATAAAATCAGAAAAGACTCTAGAAAAATCTAAAAATTCAACTGCACTGTGAGTGCATAAAGTGCATAATATTTTTAGCCTTATTTTCTATTTTTTGCTCATTCATGCGGTATTTGTTTTTTTTTTCAGAATTTTGCTGCTGCATTATTACCTCAAAATATGCCCCATGAAATTGGGCCCACTTGCTGCTTGCTGCTTGCTACTTGTCTGATTGTGAGTCAGCAATTTTTTTTTTGCTTTGGAATTTTGCCTAAATTGCTTTTAAATGTTATAAGTAAGCCTGTGTGAGTGTGAGGACCTCCAGCCAAGTTCACAAGTTCAATTTTATGGCATTTCCATGTTGTTGCTGTTACTCGTATTATTGTTTGGTTATTGCTAGTGTTTATTGTACTTGTACTCACAATATGTGTCTGTTGTTAGACGATCAATGGTATCCTGCTTCAATTTCGAGTTCTTTTTGCCCATTGTGGTGGAGTCAACAACAACAACGTTGACAGTGACGGTGACGGTGACGGTGGGTTTGTTGTTGTTGTTGTTGTTCTTGTATTTTTTATTTTATTTTAGTTTAGTTTCCTTAAAACCTGGTACGAAAACAGGTAATTGGCCGCACGTGTCTTATCCTGAATTCGTTTATTTTAATCTGTGGAATATACAAAAACAATGAAACACAATAAGCGACAACAACAACAACAAGTGGCAAGAAATTAAAGATAAGCAACAACCAACATTTCGCCCATTTAATTCAGCTTGACCACAAGCAGAAAGCAAAAAAAATAATATCCTATAAATTTCAGAAGGCCAAAATAATCAAGCCGAGTCATTAATTCATAAATTCATTCATTTTCATTCATTCATCTTTGGCTCGAGAGTCACCTGACGATGTCTCGGTGGTCTCAAAATTGTTTCGGTTGCTGTTGTTGTTGTTGTAAACTGTCAGCGACATGGCCTACAACCGCGGGGCAGTCTGATGATGAATAGTAAAAGGTACTTTGATATTTAAGCATGTCAACGCGTTTTTGTATGCACCAACCAACCGAAAACAGTTGTCGCAACCCTTTGGGGAAAGGCACCCAAAAACTGTAGGAGTACAAGGAGGACGACAAGGAGAAAGGGGATTTTTTTGGGCAAGAGTAAAAGGGCACACACAGTCAGCCAGTCAGCCAGTCAACCAGTCCACCAGTGAGCCAAGCAAAAGGACCAGAAGCAACAGTAAAAATGAAAAGCAACAAAAACAGCTAAAAAGCTTTAAACAAATTACTGAAAATAAACCGAAATTTTGTATACACTTTTATGGGGAAATTAAAAAGTAAATCGCTCCAAATAAGAATTTTCTCAAATAAAATATACTTATATATTTCCTAATATTTCCTAAAGATTTTGAGCTTCAAAAAAGGCTTTTAAAGTTAAATAATTTAGTTTGGGTTATTTTCTGAAGAAAAGTCTGAGTTCTTATATTTTAATAAATGCCAGCAACTTTTTTTTAAAAGTCATCAATTTTGGTATAATTTCTGGAATTAAACAAAAAATGCTAGCAAAATATTTATAAGTATTTTTCTTTTTTAGAGTTTTCAAAGCAAGAAAATATAAAAATGAATTTTGGAAAAATATCCAAACGCATTTTAAATGATATTTGTTTTTCTCTTTATTTCATTTTCTTCTGTCAATGAAGTTTTGAGTAACTCTGTGTTCAGGTATTTCTTTCTTTATTTTTTTTTGCCTTTTTTGTAGCAACTAAACAGACCAAACTACAAGTTCCATAGAATTACGTAATTAAAATTTTAATAATTTCCCAGGCAGTCCTTGTACAAGTTCTCTCTTTAAATGTGTATGTGTGTGTGTGTGTGTATGTTTGTTGCTTCAAGGCAAAAACTTTTTTAATTCCTTGTCGCCACTTAGCATGCAAATTGCGTGGGCAAACTACCTCCACCAACATCATTTGCCCCGCCCCTCCACAGCACGAAGCATTTTGAAAAAGGCCCCGAAACCATTAGCCAAGCTTAAACACAAGCCATGGTTTGGTTTTGGTGGAATTCGGAAAGAAGTTGGCCAGGATATTTACCAGTTTGACTGCTGTTGCTATTGGGTTGCTTGCTATTTTAATTGATTTTGAATTGCAACGATTCGATTGAAACTCGAAACCAAAAACAATTGCAAAAAAAAACCACTTGAAATTTTCTCAATCAAGGTAATTTTTTTTGATTGTGATTGCGACAAATAAAAACAAAAAAAAAACAAAAATTAACAAACTCATTTAAATTCTCGTATATGAATGGAATAATTTATATATTTAAGCTTGATTGGATTTCTTTTGCCAGCAATAAATTGGGCTTGTTTTTATACACAATTAAAGTCATTAAATAGCAATTATCATAAATTGTATTTAGTTGGAAACAAACAAACGAAATTCAAAGTTATCTGGACTCAAAGATGCTCTGCAATTTTTAATTATTTCAATAGTTTGATTTAAGAAAACGTTTTGGCTTTTGTTAAAATCTTGAATTTTAGTTGAATACAATTCCAAAAAATTAGAGAGAAACTTGCATAACGCAATCATAAAACTTGTACACAAAAAAAAAAGATTTTCATATTTCATTTCTATTGGACAATTTGACCAACGTTGTTGTTCATTTTTATTTTTATGATGATATATGAAGAAATGGCAATGAGGCATGAGGAATGAATGGGTCGTCAGGTCAGCTTGTTTTACGAGCTGCGGACAAAAATCTCTCTCTCTATAGATATATATATTTGTATATATATAGATATAGCAAATAAGGACATCAGAACGTCACAAAAGTTGCAGCAACTTTTGATGAAATTTTTGTAGAGTGACTGACTTTTCTGTTTGGCTGTCAACGTGTAGCAAATTTGCCATGTCCTGGCAGTGGACAAATTTTTCTATATACCTGCATATGTATACATATTTTATTTTATTTCTTGTCTTTTTCTTTATACTTGTTATTGTTGTTCAAAAGGTAATGACAACAACAGCAACAACAACAACAGAAAAAAGATAGAAGAAAGTTGTCAACACGTCCCAGTAGACGACGATGAGGCGCCTAGGACAACAATTCTCGGGTGTGACTGAAAGTTAACGGCCATCCAAATGCCAAATGAACATAGACATCCCTGGAACAAGGATGTGTGGGTGTTTTTAGCTAGGTGGTTTCAGTCATGCAGAGATAAAAATGTTGCCAAATTTTGGGGGAGGTAAGGAAATGTCTGTGGATCTGTGTGGAATACGAAAATTAAAAAGACTTGAATAAAATATTTAGGAAATGGTTAGAATACGAATATCTCAGGCAAAAGGTTGCTTACATTGAGAAGCGGAAAGAAAAATGAGGCAAAGCAAATTCTACAATTGAACTGGGATTTGTTTGGGCCAAAGGAAAATATTTAAAGGTCATAAACCTAATGAAATTAAACCTATTAAAAATCATACAACTTCTTTTAAATTTGTTTATTTTTACATCAGAAATAAACTTGTATATTTTATATATTCAAGTTTATTTGAAAATGATAAGTTTTTATCAGAGTTAATATAATAAAGAATTTTTTAAATTATTTAGAAAGTTTTTTCATATGTTTCTTAGAATTTTCCTGAAAAATACACAAAATTTTACTTATTTTGGAATGCCTGGTGACTTTGGTTTTTATTCAAAATTAAATTAAAACAAGAGTTTTCATAAAATACTTCCATTACCCATTTATAAACATAATTAATAGCCTTTTTCAAGAGATTACAAATTCATAAAGCTCATCTCTACTGCTGTGATGCAATTTTTTGCTAACAAACTGATCCAACTGTCGGAAGTCATTTGAGAGAGAGACACAGTGCGGAAATAGTGAAGGTGCTTCCCAGTAAAGTTCTTTATATTTTCCGATGTCTGTCAGATGATTGGACGACGATATACCATAGACAGACGGAGAAGAAAATGAAGTGTACTTTAAGAAATGGCAGATGGCAACGACTGCTGAAATCTAGGAAAAAAACAAGTACATAAAAAAGCAACATCAACTGGCATTACACGATTTCCGTTTGCCGTCACTCTGAATGCATTTTGCAGTTTGCTTTTGCCCGTTTAAAAATTACATAAATGCCACCACCAGGCAAGCAGGCAACCAAACAACCAACTAACCAACCAACCAACCAGCCAGGCAACCAACCAACCAACCCAGTGGAGGTGACTCTGACTCTGTTAGTTAGGTAAGAGTTTGTGTGGGCGAAAGTAAACGAATCGACAGGGGCCTGATGGTCCATTTGGGTAGGCGCCTTGTGGGACCCTGCCATTTAATTAAATAATTGCGCAACGAGTTGTAAACTTGACAGAAGCCAAAATGATAGTGAGAGAGAAATTCCATTCCATTCCCTTCCATTTTTGGCCAACCTGCGCTCTAACTAATGTAGGTAAATTTTCTATTTTTGGGCCAACTCGCTCGACCACAGACATTTAAACCAACTAAAACTAAAACTAACCAACCAGCAAAACCTTTTATTTTGCACTCATTTATGGAGAATGCGATTGCCGTGTTAAATGAACATTTTATTTATTTTTTTTTTTATTATTTTTTTTTGCTTTAATTGTTTCCTCCCCATTTCAATCCATTTGTGTCTGTTTGTTTGTCTGTTTGTCTGTTTGTTTGTGCTTTAATTTAGTCATACAAAGGACACACACCATTGGGTATATCCCTGTCCCCACAGACATCCATCCATCCATCCATCCACCCAAGTGGAGTCATAAAACCTGCGGCCTAAACAAATTAGTTAAGTGGCCGGCCAGGCGTTGTTTATGGATATGCCACATGAACAAACATAAATTTGTAGGTACTTGTATATATTTTTTGAAAATATTACGCTAAATTCTCTGAGGATATTATTAAAAATGTTATTTTCTTTGTAGAGAGATTTAATCAATTACACAGATCTGAACCAACATTACTGAATATTATATCCACACTGTGAATTTATTTGGTTCATAAATATTCATTTCTTATATATTTTAAAGTGTTTAGTTTAAGAAAAATACTTGAAAAGCCCTAAGACATTTTATTTAGACAAAAGAAATTTTTTAAAAGAATTAAAAAGCCTACGAATTTTTCATATTTTAATTTATAAGATTTTTGCTTTGTTTACTCACAGATAAAAATGCAATAAATTGTTTTGAAATCACACAAATTTTTTTCACCGAGTTTTTCATGATTTTAAATAGGCAAAAGAAAACCTTTTTCAAGTTTAAACTAATGGATTAAAATTATTTGATTAAATCCGACGTTTAATAAAGTCGCTGGCAAAAAAGACACTGATTCAAATTCTTCTAAATTCAAGCGATTTATATGAGGATGAATGAAATTTACTACGCTTAGTTGTTGTTGTTGATTTTAGCACACAAATTAATTTGTTATGCTTTTTTAATAAAGAAAGAACACTGAATATTGCATTTCAATCATTTACCATAACCGAAAAAAAAACAAAACAAAAAAACTGAAAACACCAAAAATGCAATGGAAAATGGACCATCAGACAATCGACATCAATTGTTGCGCTTGGCTTGTCTTGTTTTACTTTTAATAGAATTTTTAAGCAAACAATTATTCACGCCATTGTTGGCAAGAATTTCCATAGAGCACCAAGACTCATTCCACATCCTTGCCCTTTCCAAAGTCGGCAGACAAACACAAAAACAAAAAAATAAAACTGCACAGATGAAGAAATAAACGGAATAAAGATGATGACGATGACGATGATGATGAAGATGCAGGGGGATGGGGGATGAGGGATGAACCAGGAATTGAAATGGAATGGAATGGAATGGAATGCATGCAAAACTATATATTTATATTGAGGCGTGAAGCCAACAAAAGTTTATGATGCTTGTCCCATGAAAGAAAATGAATTGCTGGCAAATTTAAAATTGAAGTTTCGCCTTTTGATTGCAAATTTTTATTATTTGAAATTCGCTAAATGCAATTGCAATTTGTCGAAATGTGTTGATTTATTTGTTTTCGTATTTTTCTATTTCTATTTTTGTGGGCTAAAAATACAAAATACTCATCAGATTAAATGATCAATAAAATTGAAATAAATCTAAAATTGAAAATAAACAAAAATAAAAAATCAAGAACATTCGATTTTAATTTATAAATTAGAATTAATAAATTTAATGATTTAAATATACCTAATAAAATAGATAATAAAATACATTATAAATCCAATTGCTGTCATCAATTAATAATAAATCAAAACTTGAGGCTTTAAATTTTTTAATCGAAAAGGGAAATTGTTAAATTAATCCCTTTTAATCTTAGACGGTTTGAGTTAATTTACTTTAAATTTAATATATAAAATAAACCAAACTAGTCATATACTCAAAAGTCCCTTAGATAACCAGAAAGTTTTTGGGTTTCAGTTGTTGTTGTTGCTGTTGTTTTGTTGCCTCATAAAACTTAAACGTGTTTTCTTTCGGCCCTTTTCTTGGGGTCAGACTTGCGCTCTCTCTTTCTTACGGTTTTTATTTTTCACCTCCCCCGCCAGCGTCAACCACCGAAAGAAAGAAAACGTATGTAACTATTAAGTTGTGCCGAAAATTATGCAAATTTCTGCAACAATAACAAAAAGTCATAGAAGTAAAAGAAGATATATAAATAATAAGAAACAGACTAAGAAGACAACAACCAAAAAGTCACACACACATATACATAAACATATATATATATATATCCTATATCTAGTAAAAATTTACATAACCTCTTTCATTTGATTTGATTATTTGCATTCCATTTCGTAAGCAAAACGACGCGACTGACTGCTAAAGGGGAACAAAAATAGAAGAAGGATTCAACTGGAGCCTGGAGGAGACAGCCACAAAAAGGATACAAGGCAATGAGGTGTGGTTAAATGAGTGTGTGTGTGTGTGAGTGTGAAAGAGAAATGGAATTGTGGGAGTCCGCATGGACACCTTTTCATTCTATTTTTTTTCTCTTTGTCTTTTTTTGGGCAGCAAACCAACAAAAACAAAATTGAATATTTTAACACACTTTGCAGGTGTATGTGTTTGTGTGTGTGTTAGTCCTTTACCCTTTTTGGCAGCTGCCTCTTATTTGCTGGCCAGTCTATTAGCCCAAAAGTCTATGTTGTTTTTTGTTGTTCCTCTGTTTTGTCGTCCTTTTTATTTGACTAAGTAAGTCGTTAACTTGTCAGACGTTTGTCCATGTGTGTGTGTTTGTTTGTGTATTTGTTTGTTGGCTGCTTTATCAATAAAAAGAAGAAGGAAATTTAAGGACTTCCGATTATGCAGCATTTGTCAAACATTTATATTTATTTATATCAAAAAAAAAAAAAAAAAAACAACAAACACTAAAACACTCAAAAAATAGTTATTATTTATTTGTTTTTATTTCTTATATATAATATTTTTCTTATTTTGTTTATTTACTTAGAAATACAGTTAAATTCATTATTTTTGAATTGTTTTTTTTCTTATTTTTGGCCACAAGACACAACAACAAATAAAAAAAAATAGAAGAAAAATAACATATAATAACTAGGAAACGTACACACACCACACACAAATGAGAAATAATTTGAGACGCTAAGCGTTCGCTTCCGTACGTGGCACGGTCTAAAAATCAACTGAAAAGCTTCCGCGCGCAATCAACAGTAGGTCGAATGTCCTTGTTGATACCACCAACACACCCAAACATTAACACACACACACACACACATACACACACTCTGGATTGACTATCAGAGAAGTTGAGTTCGTCAACCGAGCAGACGACCGTGCCCCATTGAGCGTTCACTTCGCGCTCAATCCTGGAGCAAACGAGCATTGAGCGAGAGCTTTTTACTCCCAATTTCTCTGTCTCTCTGTCCTAGCCGGCCCATCAATGACCATCATCCCCACACACACACATAGCATGCACTTTCTGTTAGGTCCTTAACCCTCTCCGATTGTTAAAATAAAAAAAGAACTACATCAACAATAATAGCAACTCCCAAATTGCTTTAAATAGTTAAGAAAGAAATTATATGATTTCTATTCCGTTTATAAAAATCGTGATTATAAAATTGTATTCTGGAATTTCAAGGAAATTTCTTTCTTTTTTATTATATCAAATTTTATTTTAAAAATAAGTTAGTTTAGATAACTTGAAAGTCTTCAACAAAAACGCTTATAAGAAAATAATAAAGCCTTGAAAATTGTGCATAAATTATGGAATATAATTGAAAATAATAAATTTTATTTTATTACCTCAATGGATTAAATTTAGTTATCAAAACGAAAATTTATAGCTTTAAAAAAATTATAAAACAAGTTTAGTTGATTAAAAAGAACTATATATGACTTTAATTAATTTTCAAAATTTGATTCCTTATTATAATTAAAGTATTATCCGAAAAAATACAGTAACTTCTAATCCCCGTCGAAATGCAATATTAAATTATATGAGAACAAATTTATTTTAAGAGAATTTCTTATACTTTGAAACCTTAAAAAAAAAACAAGTTAAATTATTAACTACTGATTATTTATTAGCTGATTCCCTAAAAAAAATCAAAGTTTAAATTGCTAATTTTTTAAAATTCTAAATGGGAAAATTGTTTCAATTAAAAATAATATTATAAATTAAACATTTTAAATTCAAATACTTTATTTCTTCTAACTAAATTTGACAGCGTTGAAAAATATTTATAACCTCACTCAATGAACTTGAAAATTGTCAATTGAAAATGGAGAAAAAAAAACAATTTCCAATTTGCTTTTTATTGAAATTAAATGATTTTGGCCTCATTGAAAACGTCGCACAGCATTTGAATCAAATAAAATGGCTTAATAAAGCTTAAAATGTTTCATTTTGATATGAATTTAATTATGTAATGCAATTTATTACTCGAAATTGTTCATTTTTTATTAATATACTAGCACCTGGCGCACACCCGTGCGTATGCGTAATATTATTAATATGTGCTGAGGCGAATAATAACAAACAGCAGCCCAGCAGGCCATGGTACCAAATGAGTGTGTCTGAAGAAGGAATTTAAGTTAAGAAAAAAAAGAAAATGATTATCAAAATCCGTGCATAACAAAAGGATAAAAAATATAAAAAAAAAACAACCCACAAAGAGAGAAACACAGACTAAGAAAGAGAGAATAAGGCCATGGGCAATTGTAATTGACATTATGCGCGTTACTCCCACAACAACGGAACACGGAACACGGAACTCTCTCTTGGATTATTCGGTTCTCTTCTCATTCTCTCAGTTTGGCCAAGTTTACTCACCACAGCAGCTGCAAATGTTGAAGCTTTTTTTTTAGCCAAAAAAGCAAAAAAGCTTTCATTTGAGAAACTAAACTTTTGGCCGTTGACAGAAAATGAAATTTGTTTTGGCGCTTGTAGATTTTAATATTTGTTTGACAGCCTGCACAAATCTCATCTTATCTAATCTCTCACCTAATCTAATCTTATCTAATCTAATCTAATCGCATCAAATCAACCACCACCAACAAATCATTTGAGGTGAGAACAAGAGCGGATGGTGGTGATGAGAGGGGATGGAAGGGACAGGGGAGTGGATGCTGTGAAATGTTAAGAGTCCAAAAATAACAAATCAAATTTGAGTCGCCGACTTTTGACGCTGCTGTCTGCCGTTTATCCTTTTTTTTGTATTGTACATGAATTTGCTTTTAGTCTTTTTCCCTGACAACTCAATTCAATCTGTTGTTGGCTTTATAAAGTATATCAAGTAGGTAAAATTTGTAAAACTTTACCACAATCCACAAAAGTAGCATTAATAAACTACACACACACACACACAGATTACTACAACTTTTGCCAGCTTTTCGTTGCCAATTAAAAACAAAAACAAAAATATATTGTACATAAAAAGTAAAGTCAAGAAAAAGAGCCAAAAATTAAATAAAATAAAATGAAATAAAGACTTGGCAAAACTAAAACACTGACTGACTAACTGACTAACTTCTTATTGTTGTTGTTGTTGTTGTTGTTTTTGTAGTGCAATTTTCACTTGGCTAATGCGTTTACCGCCCCCTTTTACTCACCAAACAAGTTTTGGCCACACCAAAACAACACAGAAACAAATAACAGGACCACAAAAAAGCCAACTGGGCACTAAAATAAACCGAATATTAAATACTCCTAGCTCCTAAAAAGTAGGCAATACTTTTTCTTATAAAAGAAAAAAATTAATTAAAACTAAATTATAAATAAAACATAAATTAATTAAAATTCAATGAAAAAGGAAATCATAAAAAAATAATAATAAAAAAAAAATGAAAAGAAAATGGAACAGAAATAAAAAAATCAAATGAGAAATTGAAAAGAAAAAGGGAAGATAAATCAATATCTATAAAAACCAAAAATATGAAAAGAAAATTACATAAAAATAAATAAAAAATGTTTAAATTAAAATTCCTGAAAAGTAATGAAAAGAAAATGGAACAAAAAAAGTGCCTACAGTTTAATATTGAATTATAAAAAGTAAGGAAGTAAGAAAGTCAAACAAAAATAATGTCTAGGAATATATATAATGTCCATTTTCAAATGATTTATTTTCATGCGTTGCTTGTTTTCTCAAATGTTGGCAGGTGCAGTGACTTTTAAAGTAAATTGGGTGTGTGTGTGTATGTGTGTGCATTTTTGCATTATTTGGCATTGCCTTTGGAGCAACAAGCCCCTTCCAACAACAACGACAACAACAAAACAAACAAACATATACATTGACTAGTGAGTGAGTCTTCCCCAGGCGCTTAACTGCTGCTTCAAAACCATTGTTAATTAGCACACCGACCTTGTTGTAATTAGTGCGTTTACTGAGCATCGTGGGCCCCACACTGGTCCCACATAGTCCCCAAAACATTCATGGACGGAGAGTCTAACAAATTTTTGTTTTGTTGCCGGTGGCGGTGGCGGTGGCAGTGGCATTTATGGCCATGGCAATAGAAATGCTGGCAACACAGATCAGCCTAAGCGCATAATAAGTTTTGCATTACCCACAGTGGCTGGCAGGGAGTCAGAGAACCAGTTGGGGCAACTGTGGCAAGGCCTGCAAGGTGTTGATGTTCAGTTGGCTTTGCAACGACCAGGCAAGGCAATTTTGTGGCAACTTAGTTGCTGTAATCCATAAGGATTCTATAAATTAAGCACTTGGAAAGAGACTTTCAAATGCTTGCAGCAGAAAGTTTAATTTCAAAAGAAAATTATCCAAGGAATTAAAAAGAAAATTCTCGTTTTACCAGGGACCGAAATAATTAAGGATTTTATTTTTAAAACAGTTAAATTATGTTTTCATTAATTCAGCATGGATAATAAGAATGATTTCTGATTTTAAAAACAAATATGAAAAATATAAATAATTATTGAGAGCCTTGAATTTATTTAGCCCTTTAAAAATTAAATAAAATTCTTTATAATTATTATTCTCATTTTCCCATAATCTTAAAGCATAAATTCAAAATCAAGGCAATCAATTAAGTAACAATAATAAACATTTATAAAAACGATAAATTAAAAAAAGAAGAATGAAATAAAATTGCCATAGATTTGATGTTATTACCTATTGGAAGGGTAATCAAAAATGATTATAATTTATAGGGTAATCAACAATTCAAAGTATCCATCTACAATTTCACATGAATGCCACACAAATTAAAAAAAACAATCAAAATGGGCATTGTGTGTGTGTGTGTGTGTGTGTCTGGTTTTCTTTTTTTTTTTTTTTTAGTGGGCAAGCAAATCGATTCGCACTTCATACAAATATATCAGACTAGGAATTATTCCACCAGATAACAATAATAAAAACGAAACGATCTGATTGCTGCTTCTGCTTCTTCTTCTACTGCTGCCATAGAAAATTAAGTACAAACATAAAATTTATGCAGACCAACCAACCAATAAAAGACAAAACTAAAAGTAATTGGAATTCTTATATAGACTCAAATGAATGCATACGAGGTTGGCTAATAAAGTATAAAAGAAATAATTAGATAAATATAATAATGAAATAAAAATTTATTTTATTTAAATCACAATAAAACTGATTTTTCTAAGCCATTTTTTAAATCTAATTTCCAAGTTCTAACGGTTCGTACAACCCTCGTGTGCATAAATACTTGGGAAGAGTGCATAGGATTTCCAACTAACCCACGCAAAAATTAAACAAACAAATCAATTTACCCACAAAAGACTTAAATGACTTAGAGAGAGAAAAACTCATCCTTTTTTATTCGCCCCCTTCAAATAGTCTACATATAATATAGTTTTCAAACTGGGAAAGAAATAAGGGAATTTATTCTGCATTTGTGAGCCATTTGCAAATATCTCGACTTAATCCATAAGTATTTTTACAACCAGCACAGCTGGCAACAAATCCGTTTGTTTACCCATCTTCTCCTGCCTTTTTCTACTTCAATGTTTTTATTTGTCACCATGTGCATTTAAATTCAAATTAAAAAACAATTAAATTTCATCAAAATCATCAATCTCAAATCATCAACTGACTTGAGAAAATCAACAAAATTCTGAATGGTAAATTCTGAAATTAATTTTATTTAAGTTTAAGTTAAAATATCATATGAAAAATAACTCACAACTTTTACAATTTACCTAAAATACACTTGAAATTAATTTTATTAGTGCTTCAAATTCTAAACTAATTTATAAAAATAAAATTTGTGGGTTTGGAATTGAAAAACCTTATGAAATTGGAGTGAAGCCCATAACTTTTACAATTTTCCTAAAATGTTCTTCATATTAATTTTTTAAGTTAAAATAAATCAACTTTAATTGTAATTAAATCAAGCAATTTTTTTTAATAGATTCTTTAAATAAAATACATCATTTTAAACTGAAATTTTAAAGACCACAAATTTCCCCCCACGACTCGAATAATTTAATCTGAATACAATAAAATAAATATGAGCAAAAAAAAAAAGAGAAAAACTTGACAAATTAAGTCAACCCAAGTCATAAGCATTTTTCCTTTAAAATAACAAAGAACAACAAAAACAACAACAAAGTCCACACAAACAAACACTCAACCAAATTCACAATCGCTCTGGCAGTTTAATGTGCGGTAGTCAGTTAGCAGCATGTGCGTCAAGTTTCCACCAAAACCTACCCTTTCCCCTTCTGTCATCAGCATCCTCCTCATTGAGAGAGAGAGAGCGGGAGAGAGACGGAGAGAGGCCAACGCCACAGTTCGTTAGTTTTGTCCGGACTCTTTGAGGTGGCTGCTGGTAATGTAGGTGTCTAGTGGCTGGCGGCTGACTGACTGGCTGACTGGCTGGCTGACTGCCACACCCGTCTTGGATGCCCTCACCCTTCTTCTTCAGCCTCTCCTTCAATTTCTATCTGGCTGCCTGACCCGCTTGCTTGAAGTAAACAGCATTCGAGTGTAGTGTAAACAATCATTGACCTCGTTCATATTGCTAGCTTTCTTGCTTGCTCGCTCATTTGTCTATGTATATCTATATGTATATGTATGTGTGTGAATAAGCTTACATTCACGCTATTAAAAATTGTTTATATCAATGAGGCATATGCCACAACTGGCAACTCAAAAAATCCCAAAAAAAAAAAGAAATCAAATTAATCCAAAATGCCAAAAAACTTGACAATTAAAATCAATTAGCCAGCCAAAAAAAAAAAACAAAATATTAATAAGAAAAGAAATCTTGACAAATATGTAATCCCTTGGAAGCCAACTTCCTTTTGCAATAATGATGATGATGAGTCCAAAGAAATGTGTAATACAAAGAAAAGAGAAAAAAAAAAACATTGAGCCCTGCCAAGCCAAGAGGCAAATGACGATGGCCACACACAGTCTCATATCGAAAACAGGCAATCAAGGATAACGCGTCTTATCCACCGGCACAGCAAAAGGGGGAATGAGCCCATTCCGTCGCTGAGACGCCAGGAATCTTCTCTTCTCCACATACCGCTGGCTTAGCATTTTTATTTGTTTCATTGCCAGTGTGTGTGTGTGTGTGTGTGTGTTTGTATATATTTAAGTCATCCGGCCGACCCATGGACCGTCCGATCTCCCTTCAGTTTTGCCTATAACAGCCAAGCTTTACCCTACAGAGACATTAGTTGGCTTTATCGCAAACGATTTGCCAAACACAATATGACAACGACGAGGACGATGAATATATATATACACACACTCACACACTTGAGAAATGAAGCCAGACACATGCACCCAAAGGTCACATATATGGTTGAATAGTTTGACAGGTGACAAAAATGTCACAAGTGATTTTGATGCAATTTCATTCGTCATTAGAGCTTTGAGTAAATACAAATATTTTTGTTGGTTGAAAAAATCATATATTCTTAATATAAAATATATTTTGAAATTTTTGCTTAATTTTCAGAGAAATGCGGGAACAAAAATTCCAATAAATCCAAAAAATATATAAAACAATACATATATAATTAAAATTCTCTATTTAAAAGACAAAAGTTTTAATATCATAATATAAATAAGTTTTCTTTTACTAAATAGATTCAAAGGTTTTCAAAGATATAAATGCAGGTTTTATAAACAACAATTCATAAATAAATTTCTCCCTCTTGGACCTCGAAAAGTACTTTTAAGGATTTTGAAAAGGGCTAAAAATTTCTTATTTTGAAATATTTTTAGTTTTATAAATATTATCAAATTTATTTGTTTTAACCTTTAAGCTTTTTAGATCCAAGTTCAAGAAATTAACAAAATAAATTTATAAATATAGAATTGAACTAGAATTAATACTAATTTAAATTAAATTTCGCATTGTTTGTCTTTGTTTTGTTAAAATAATTAATTAATTCTTACTAACCTACGAAATTAAATTCTATGCTTTTATCAATGAAATGAAATGTTAAAAACAAAGTTAAAATATAAAATTTTAAAGTAAAATAAAATAATTTAAATGCCTTCAATTCAATATTTGATCGCCTGTTGGTGGGACGACAAGCCTAAGAATCTTAAGAAGCTGAAGTAGCTGAAGGAATCTTAAGGAGTTGTAGTAGTTTCAGTTGCCTACCAACCAGTCAATGGCCCGGCGCATCGACGTCAATTCCATTCTGTTATTGTTGTTGTTATTGTTGGCTTTCCCCTCTAACCATGGCCATATAAACTCATCCTTGTATTTCTGATGGTGATTTGCTTTGTTTACTTGACGCTATGACTTTTTAGGTCTACCGTTTATGTGGCGTATAAAATTAATAACAACAACAACAAGAACAGCAACAAAAATGACAAGAAGAAAAACGGAATGAGTTGGCCAAAAAAAATAAAGGAAACTTGTATGTATGTGAGCCATGTTATCTTGAATTTGGTCTTAGACTGAGACTATGACTATGGGTTATTTTTGGCCATAAGCTTGTGTAATGACAGTGTCGCCTTGAACGATATGAAAAAGAAGAGGAAGAAGAGGGTTGGTTTGGTGACTCAATCCCAAATCCCTGGCTCTATCCTACCATAATTCCCAAGCCAATTCCCCTTTGGCCTATGCCACACACATGTTAAATACGCGGCATGCTGATTTTATATAAAAATTGATTTTACTACCAGAACAAAAACAGAAACAGAAACTGAGACTGAAATAGACCCAATTGTTAGACCAATAACCACCAAACTTTTTATATATATGGTATACATTTTTTTGTAAGTATTCTATGTGTGTGTGTGTGTGAATCAAGTCACGAATCGACTTGCGAATTTCGCTTGCGAGTTGTCGCTTTTTGGTTTGGCTGAGTGCCCGGTCAGCACGTGCGTGAAAATTTATGCGTTCACTTTTTTTATTCTGCCCAGCATAAGGCGAAAACATCAATTTGAAACAATATTGTCATTGCCAGAAGAAAATTAAACCCCTCAAATAATTCACCTCAGCTCATTTTTATCTAACTAACCGAAAAAAACTGAGAAAAAAAATAAAATGCAAAATGACTAGAAACTCTTACTTGTTTCTTGATTCAACAATTCGAAATTTGTTAAATTAATTTAGCAAAAATATTGAATCAAATAAATAACAAATTTTATTTATCTGTGAAAAATTTATTCCACCAATGAAAAAAAATACCTCAAGTTGCCAGCTTGAAGAATTGTCCCAAAATAAAAAGGTGTTGCCATTCTAATAAATTGGATAGGTTTATAAGAAATTCATTAATTTTCAATCAGTATAGCATAGCTTTTAATGCTATACACAGGTAACAACCACAAAAAAAAACCTATTCCAAATACCCTACATTTTACACAAATTTTTTCTCCTTTCGGTAAAGTGCTAATCAAAAAAAAAAAGCTAAAATTTCTTTTATATACATCTATAAATATTATTGGAAAAACTAGGAATATGATCAATGCAATTAAAATCAAGCGATTTACCCGAACTTTGGTACGCGATTTATATGAATCACTTTTAATGTTAACTTTTCACATTCTCTTGCATTTGAATAAATGGCATATAATCGGTTTGCTATCAGATGCCAGTGAACTGCTGGAGGATCAACCAACTGGCTATTGGTCCTCGTTATTCCTGAGTTGTGGAATATTATTGACTCTGGTACACAAGCGTCCAATGTGGGTGAAACAATACCGTGAGAAATATGGTTTAATTTTTCTTGCCCTGGAAATGTACTTTATATTATATTTGGCGGATCTGATACCAGTCTTAATTTGGAATCCATTTATGAATATTTTGGGTTTGGCCCTAAATACATTGGGCCAGGCCAGACGTTTCCAGGCCTTTTATTATTACTGTCCATTCTTATCGACTTGGCTAATCCATGGAGCAATAGATTTTATACGATTTATCTGCTCAATTTGGTTTTTCTTTTTGGCCAGTGAGGCAATAAGTAAGTTTGATCTATAACATTTTGAATGAAATTTAAATTTCCATTTATACATTTTAGTGCCCCGATGGAAGGCTGCCATTGAGTATATTTTGTTTGGCAAATTACCCACATTGCCGGCTGTGAAACGTTATATTCAACGATGTCGCCGCCAGAATCGTGCAACAAAAGTTTAAATTCCCATTCATGAATTCCGATTACAATGAATCTGCGGATTAATTTCATATGGATTCCGTTTAATTATTATTGTTTAAATGTTTCAGTTTGCTGGCCAAATCAAAATTGACCTACACAATATAATACATTACAATACTACATTTTCTTTTCTTAGCACATGTCCGAGAATATATTTTTCATGGAAATTTTGCCAATGCAAACACAACAATTTAGAAGTAAACATTTATATTTCGGCCCTGCTTAATTCTACTATCTGTTTGGCTGGCAACTAATAAAATTCAAGGTCTAGAAAAACAAAACCAAAAAAATACAAAATGTTTAAAATATTTAATTTATATTTACGGGTCCCGGATACCTGAAGTATTAGCCTTGAGCTTAAATTTAGAGATGTGGGGGAAATGAAATTAAATTATTTATATTAAGTAAATTAGCTTTACAAAATTGCCCAAAAATAAATGCTGCCAAAAAAGAAAAAAAAAAACAAAAAGCAGCACCAAATTAAGCAAATGGCAATGCTGACTCAACAACAAATTGTTTATGTTTTTGTTGATATCTTTAGAATTTTGTTCAATCAATTTAATTGCCACACACAACAATCAAACACTTGGTTTTAAATTGAGTTTGACTCAAAATGACAATTCACAAATTCACCTACAATACATACCCATAAATATATATATATATAGGATCGAATCGGATATCGGATAACAGAAACGTTTGAAAATTACGTGCCATGCACTTTGTCGGTTTGGTTGATGATGATAATCCCACCTTGATGATTGTCCAATTGTTATCCTTTTTTTTTTTTTGTTGTGGTTGCTGTATTTTTTTGTATTTAATATTTTACATTCGATGTCAGAATGACAATCTCATTATTATTAAATGTAATTTCATTTGTAATCCACTTTGAATTCAAATCACAATTTGCTCGCTTTTACGTTTTACGATTGCGCTAATTTAAAAATGAATAAAATCAAAACAAATAAATAAACAAAGAAGTCAAATATTTAATTGCAATTGCGCGATTTTAATTACACAGAAAAAAAAAGAAAAGAAAACAAATAAAATTGCACAAATTACAAAACATAAAAAAAAAAAAAATTAAAGAAAAATGTATAGAAAAAGAAAACAATTGTAAAGAAAATCTTCCAACATGCAACTTGTGCGAATAGCGAACGACGAGTGGCCGACAAATCGACAAGTGGCATGTGGCAGCGACAATGGCCACGCCACGCCACGCCACCAACAGTCAAGATTTTGGCAGCCAACCGAAAGAGAAAAATTATACGAGAGAAATAGAGAAAGAGAAAATCAGAGAGAGAGTGAGAACGGAAGCGAAAAAGTAGCATTGAAAATAAAATTAAACATTTACATTTCGAATTTAGAGTGTTGCAGGTGCCGGAAAGTATTACTCGTTATGGCAGAAAAACTAAACATACATAGAAATTGTAAATTGTATCTTAAAGTGGCATACCTAAATTGTATCTAATATGCACAACTGACTAATTGACTTGCCACATGATAAGCTATAAATTATTCCACTTGATAAGTCTTTGAGAATTTTGAATAAGAATTTCATTTCAATTGAAGCAAAAAATTGGGAAATCCTTTAGGAAAATTGGGTTTGCGGTCTGGGATTTTTTTTCAATAATTTCTCTATTAATTCGAGTTTCGTTGGCAATTCAATCGATTTTTTCTCTCATTTGCATATCATTTTCAAAGGTATTTGTTTTTTTATCTGGATTATCACATTGCCTTAAAACGATTTCCTTCAATCTATTCATTACCATTCATGGCCCCAACTGAGTGGTTTGCCAACAGCTCAATGCAAACTAGCAAATCAACCGCAATACCCAATCCTGAGTACTTACTTTTACCGTTTCACCTGCCTTCAATTGAAAGTGGAGTGAACCGGATAAGCTCAAGGATGGCGGATGGGGGATGGGGGATGATAAAGGAACGCGGCAAGAATAAATTCAAATTTTATGGCCTTAGCATAAGATTAAGTAAGTTCCACCTGGAAGTGGCGCAACTGCGTCAAAGCATTGATGATCTGGTTTTATTTATCTTGTTGGTATTTAGTATACGAATTGGACAAATCAAAAAGAAAAGCAATAAAAAACCAAACCTAACAATTATTGTTTATTTGTTTTATTTAAATAAAAGATTCTGCCAGAGTAAAAAAGACTATAACAAAGGGTATAATTTTTTTTGTTTTGTTTTTTTTTTCTACAATTTGTTATAGTTTTATTTGTTTGTCTAGTTTATTTGTTTGCCCAACGACCCAGCCAAAGGCGCCGGCAAAACTTAGTGTCGGCAGCCCGTGGCCATCTGAGCAATTTCTTCAACAATCCCCTTTAAACCCGCTTTATCCCCTGAATGCCATTCTATCTGAAAGTTATTTTTGTTTTTATTGTAGCTCGATTTGCGTTAGCCTTTCATTTAAATATAGTTTGCTTGTTTAGACAACAATGTTCTAGAAATACATATAAACACACAGCAATACTCAGTCCCACAAAAATACATCACATTTACATATGTATGCATTTGAAGCTAAAAAAGTGACTTGATTATTTAAATATTAACCAGAAAAAAATGTATATAAATTTTATGCAATTTCCTAATTGCCTCCCCCAAATCCAAACGGTTGTCATTTTCATTAGCCATGCAAATTAGCTTTAAACTTTAAGCCAATTTCAAGTGCTGTCAGAAATAAAACCCACACATATAATACATTTTAGACATTTAAAGTAAATGTAGATCTCTTTGACTAACTTTATTATTATTTAATGATTTAAGCTCATCTACTCGGCTCCCAACCGCAAATGCAAAAAGTAATTAAAATCGTGAAACATTACGGCCACAGGAAGCTGTCAAACGTAACCCAAGAACCTCAGAAGGGAACTGCTGACACTTTTGTGGGTGGAATGGAATCATGGAATGATGCGTTCATTGCAATTGGAGTGTCATAAGCCCTAAACGCAGTTATCCTAAACCACAAAAGCCACATGCAAAACACCAAAATTCAAACTATAGGAAACCACAATGTTTATCAACAACAAAAACAAAGCAAGCAACTAGGAAATTTCCCACAACTTTCCTAAACAAAATATTAAAGCTTTAATTTATAAATTTGATTTTTACTTACCATTCACCTTTTTATCCAATTAAAAGTATCTTTTAATTTTCTTTTAAATTGAATTATTTTATTTTCTTTTAATATTTGTATAAGGAAAAAAACAATTATACACAACTTTTGTTTCGCTTTGAAATTTTTATTTGAAGTAAGTAATATTTCTGACTGTAACAAGATAAAGTTTTTTCATTCATTTTTTTTTTGTTTTGCATTTTTTTTTTATTAGATACTTAAAAAAAAATGTTTGATAAAAGAAAGATTTTTCTTTGGTTTTAATTTTTTGTTTGTTTTCTTTTCATTTTTTTTTTTAAATATATAAGTTATGTGTATACATTATAATCATTTTTGTAATAATCATAATAATCATAATAACAGTAAATAGTTTTATAAAAAAAAAAAATCAAGTCCGAAATAGAAACCAAAAATAGAAAAATTGATTTAAAATAATTTGTTTTGTTTTTTTTTCTTTTTTAATTCTCTATTAATTTTAACATGTCACGTTTCTTAGCAAAGAAATCAGATTTTAGTTTTGCTAAAGAATATCACTAAAACTTGTTTTAATTTTGTATTTATATACTTATTATTTTTGTTTTAACTTTTATAAAATTTGTTTTTTCTTTTTTGCTTTTTTTGGGGTTTGTTTTGTCATTTCGAAATTGAATGTTGCACTGCGCTGCTCAGACATTTAATTCATTAATTTATTTATTATTTCTTTGTGTTGTGCTTTGCCAATTTTTTTTTTGTTTTTCTTTTTTCATTTTTTAACTTATTTTTCTGTGTATATATTATATTATTTTTTTTTTACTATATTTATTCATCTATGTATGTATATATATATGCATGTTTATATATATATAGTTGTATGTAAAATATTGCTTGTGAAACATTTAACTCGACATTCTGGTTGTCTTTGGTATGTATGTCTGTGTGTGTGTATTTATAATTATTTTTCATTTGTTTTCTTTTTTTTTAATGATTTCAATTGACTTTTAGCTTAACGCACTTTAAGTATAAATACGTGTGAGTGTTTGTATTGTATTATTTTTTAAGCTGGCACAAAAAAAAAACAGATTTTATTCCTTCAATTTTAATTAATTAGACCTGGCAAATTGTTTTTATTTTATTCCCTTAAAATGTAGGTAGGTCTTCATTTTCATACATATGAGTAATGGTATTTTTTTTTCGACTCAATTGCAAATCAGTATTTGTTTGAGTATGTGTGTGTGTGCGTGATTTCTTAGTGTTATTTACACGTTTTAAAAAAAAGTGAAAATGTTATCAATTTTTCTCATATTTTTTTTTTTTGTTAATTGTTACTTTTAACTACTAAACTACAGACACATTTGTTTTGTCAGCTATATCACTTTGAATTATTTAATTATTGATTAAGTTTTCTTCTTCTTTTTTTGTATGTAATTGTATATATTTAACTATATATACTCGCGTGTCAATGGTTGTTTGAGATTTGTTTAAATCTCATAATTGTTGAATATATTTTTAGTTTTATTTAAATTTTTTTTTTTTTTTTTGAAGAATTTCAGTGAGGTTTTTGAAGCGTTTGTAATTTTTTTTTTTTTGTTTTAAATTTCTTTTTTTTTTTGTGCTTAATTATAAATATTTTTTGAGTATGGATATATATTTTTATATAAGTATGTATATGCCATTTTGATTTGATTTCTTAGAGGCAACAGTTATTGGGTGCTATTTTAAATGGTAGTATAAAAAAAAAAAAAAAAAAAAAAATTTTTTCTCAATTCTTTCCTAGAGCTTCACTTTTTTTCCCTTTCCCTCCCCCCCCTCCCCAACCCCAAGAAACACCCAACCGCACGGGGGGGTCTGTTTTTTGGTTGAAA
>JAWNPY010000133.1:0-49334 GCA_035078625.1 Scaptodrosophila scaptomyzoidea
CATATAAAAAATTCAAAATGATTGCATTTTATTTTCTATTTTTAAAATTTGTTTTAAAAAACTTCTGCATGCCCTGTAATTAAACAAATATTACCAAGGCGTTGAAACTCTGTTTAGACGATCGATCAGCAGCACACAGCTAAGCTAATATGTAACTGTTTGCCTTGTAGAAACACAGGGCAGATTATTTGGGTTTAAGCCCAAATCGCAAATGACTTAATTACAAGCAAATGTCTTAATTCCCCTAGAGGCTTTCACTTAACTTTAACCCAGACGCACGGCCACACGGGAAATTATTTAAATTAATTACTAAAAGGACGCCGATGAGCCGCTGAGCTGCAACATTTATCAAAAGCGGTCACTTTTTGCTCACCAAATAATTATAGACTCGACTTGGAAATGTTTAATTGCCAAACACACAACACACAAAAAGCCTGGCTTAACGGCAACTTTCACACACACACACACACACAAAAGAAGTGCAACTAAAGTTTTGGGGCATGCCACAAATGTTTATGGCATAAAATGCAAATTCAAAAGAATTTCTTTAGTTTTATAATCAAAATTTATTTAATTGTTTGGCAAAAGGAGTTGGATGACCTGGGGCCATATAAAGTTTTACTCTGTCTAGGATTGAATGGGAGATGGAGATGCCTATACAGATGCCTGGGACAAACGACATTGAACGCGTGGCGCACATTACCAGTTGGTAAGCTAGACGGCTCTGGCGGTGCGTGACTGGCCTAATTAGTAGCGGCTTCTACATATCCATAACCTCTACTCGCTTGACCGCTCTGCTCAACTCGTAATTCACTTTTGATTTCATATGCATTTCATCAAATTGCCGCTGCACACGCGCATATTAAAAAGCCTGGCAGGCGAAGATGAAGACGAAGACGAAGACCTTGGTTTGATTTGAAAATTACTCGAAAAAGACTTGGCCACCAGACAGAAAACTGGTCAACAACAACAACAGCAGTTTTCGTCTGCCAATTTAATTTAGTCTACGCGGTGGCTACACCATCCATCGGTTGTTGCATCTTCTCAGTGTCACTGCCTCATCCTCATCCTCATCTGCTGCGGCTCACTTCAAATGCGCGCGCGCGCCTTATATTCCGGCAACTGCTTCATCTTCTTCTTTTTATTTTCCAGTTATTTTATATGCGATAAGTTTTTTTTTTCGGAAATTTATGATGAAAAAATGAACACTGTCGCTTTTTTTAACATTTTAATTACAGAGGGGCGAAAATGACTGCCAAAATTGCATTGCAATTGCCTGGTTTTTGATCTGGTCTGGCCTGGTCTGGTCTGGATGAGATTTCCGCAAGATATGAGCCCGGGCAACTTTGGTTCGGGCGACGTTTGGCGAGTAATTAATAAATTCGCAACGCTGCCACAGGATATTTGCATAAGAAATTATGGCAATGAAATGTTATGACCGCACCGGTGACAGTCCAGGACGAAGACCAAGACGATGACGACAACGACTACTTGGTAACCAAAGGCAAGGTCATTTTGGTTGAAACTCTTTTGTGAATTGCATAAGACAATTGGAAGATCGGACTGCTGCACAGCTGGCATGTATATAATTTCTATTGCTACCAAAGACAATTGCAAAACAAATGAACCCAATGGTAAACATTGACACGCTCAGCATGAAACCAAATCGTCAAAACAAAACAATTCATATGCATCCTGTTATCCTATTGACTGGGACTAGGACTGAACTAGGACTTTTATCTCTCTGCACGTGGCTTCTGAAAAGCTAACAATGGTGATTTGCCGAACCGGCAGTATAATAATTGCATAAGGTTTTTTCGGTTCAGTCTTTGTGTTAATACGATTGTAAGGCGTTTGTAAGCCTCTTCAGAGGTTGCGCCCAAAATGTGTTTCTAATTGCCTGGCTCAGTTGACACGCGGCAGGAATCATCTTTTAAGTTTTAGCGCAATTCTTAACCAGAAGCCAGTGGGAAGTAGCAGCATCCAAAAAAAAAATGTCAACCAAAAGATGGGAAAAAAATAGAAATTGTTTTCTTTTGAATAAATAAAAGGCTCAAAATTCCAAATTAAATTGCTATTAAATATAAGAAAAATGTAATTTCCTTTTTATTTTTTTTTTTTTTTTATAATCAGCTTAGCTAATGAAAACTCGAAAAAGGAAAACAAAAAAAAACACGCAATTGTCCTGGCCCGTTTTTACTACGAATGAGCTGCGTGGGCGTTTTAATTGCCTTTCAATATAATATAAAAGAAGAGGGAATTGGAACACTAAGCGCTTAATTTACGATCAGACACTGGGAACGAATGTGGAACAAGTGCAATCGATGGATCGCACTTTGCACTTGTTATACTTATAGGTAATTCGCAAGAAAATAATTGTGCTCACGCGAGCCAATTCATCCGGATCGTGAGGGACTTTTGAGCAGGGTTGCTTGCGTGCACTTGTCGCCACCGCCTCTGACCGGCATAGGTAACGCCCCTACAGTTATCTACTTTGAGCTGCCGCCACATATATGAGTAGTGCATCAATTCTATTGTAGATTGCGTAATTGTCAGCACTTGTTTGCTGGGCCACGCCCTCAAAGATCTTCTCATATCAGTGCGAATATCTCTAATTGCAATGCGGTCACACAGCAAAAAGGTTTCCATAAAAATGTCAACATCTAAAGGAACAATGAAATTGTGTTACTTTAGAAACTATCTTTTTTTTTAGGTATTTAAGCATAGTCTTCTATTCCCAATTAATTTTTGAAGGAGAAATGAGAGTAATTTCGTTTCCTAAAAATTGTTGAATTTTAATATATCGAGCGAAATATCGCCAGAAATAAAATTTTCCTGGAGTAGACTTTTTAAAGTTTATATTTATTTTGATTTGTATGAAGATTGGCGCTTACATTATTTTTATCAGGCGAATATCTCAGATAATTTAATCAATTAGCTTCTGAAATTTTTACATGGTAATTTTCTATTTAATTTGCATCAAAAAATAAGAATTAAATTTCTGGCGCTTACGTTATTTTCTGACTCTGATATTATTGTCCTAGGATCGAAATCTTCGAAAAGCGCAATTTATTTTTATGTGGTTCTTAACTAAAATTAAAAAAAATATTTTTTTAGATTTTTAAATGCATTTTATAATTTGATTTATTTTTTTTTAAGTATTATTATTGCCGTTGTTTTAATATTTCATTTGTCATTTGGGACAGAAATAAATAAAAGCGAAATCTATAAATAAACCAAATTATTGTCAATACGGCAACTCTATGAAAAAGTATAACCTGAATAGGATACTAGAGCAAAAAATTGCTGAGCAAAGTACAATACTTTTTACTAGGTTTTTTATATGAAATTTGACAATTACTTCTTACAATTAGTATAAAAAATAAAAATTTAAAATAAATGTATTAAAGAAAAATTAAAAAAGTAAGAGTACCAATGAGATGTTTCACAACTGAGTTGGATCCCCTTCGACTTCGAATCATTCGAAGGTTGTGCCTAGAATTTACTCGTAGCACCACTGGTCATTTAAAAAAACTGTCATCAAAATGTGTAGAAAGGAAGTTTAGTAGGCACAAAAAAAAAAATTCCAAAACTAAGCAAATGGAAATAGAATATATTGTATATGATTTCATATTGATGATGGATTTTCAATTGACCAGTGGTGCTAGGGGTAAAACCCAGGCACGGGCATCGATTGATTTGAAGTCGGACCAGTTCCAACCCTGTTGTGAACCACTGGTATCCCCAACTTTTTTAATTTTTCTTTGATAATTTTAATTGGGTATTTTTAAATCTAAATTATATAATTTTTTGCTTTAACAAAAACTAGCAATATGATTTCTTCAGATAAAATGTAAAAAACATTATTTTCTTTTGCTTTCCCTTTATATGGCTACATTATTCTTTGTCTGATTTGTGAGTCAAAAATGTAGCATTGCAAAATTAATGTTAAACAAATAATTCACTTGTTGCTCTCAATTGTTGCTGTTGTTGTTTATGCGCCTGTTGTTAACACGACACGGGCGCATCAGTCAACATTGAATGGTTTTTTTTTTTGTTTTTAGATTTGCTGTGTTGTAATCAGAGTATCCCTAATAAATCATAAATTTATTCCTGGCTCCTGCTCCCTGCTTGACTGTTGTAAGCCAGGCCAAGACACTGGCAATGGCATAATTCTGCATACATTGCAGATGCCAAACAGCAGAGACCCCAATACAAGGTACACTGAAGCACTCTCGTTCGTCATGTCAAACGTATTATTAACTTCACACAAAAAGCGTTCGATTTTGCACCGTTTGCTGTCCCGGACATTGTCGCATGTCGTTTAGCTGGACCGCACCGGCGACAACAACGTCGACGTTGATGATGACGTTTGGGTTCAACCTGCTGCTGCTGCTGCATGGTGCTGCCCCCAAAAAGGCAAAACTTTTGCACATTGTGGTGCAACATGTCATGTTTTTGGCGTCTTACCCTGACTGAGTGACGGACTGCCAGACTGCCGGACTGACTGTGCCACAGTGTTTATCTGTTTGTTTGGGCCATCGTCCGGTGCATATATTAAAGGCAGCCCAACGCCTGCCAGATCGGATAGGATTGGATACTCGAAAGATTCTTCCTCAACACTCTCCTGGTTTTTCTCTCTGTTGCTGGTGCTGCTGCTGCTGAAGCGATTCAAAGCCGGAAATAATAATTCGATAAATGCGCCATGAAGTGGCGTACAACGTGGACCGTTCGATTTGCTACGTTGCGAATCGATTGACTGCTGCTGCTGCTAAAGGCAAGCAGAAATTGGCATAAGAAAATAAAAAACAACTCGGGGGCAACCAAGAAGCTCAATCGATGCTGCTCCTCTTCTTCGGCTGTTTGTTGTTTGTTGTACTTGGTATATGTATATCTCTACTTGAGAGTGACGGAAATGCGTATCCAATTCATTTATCTATTAATGAGGTTTCACTGTATGCGAGGGTTTCACTCATGATCCATGATCGTTGATCGCCGTTCATCGTTACTCGGTCTCAGACAAACGGAAGTCGGCGTGGGAGTGTTTCCATAGAGCGGATGTGGCAAAACTATTCCTGGCCATTGGCAAGTAGTAAAAACAGAAAAACATTAAGTTTTCTAGAAGCCACCAGGAAGTATAAGGTAAAATATAAAACAGAGATTGGGTCAGTAAAATATTTGTTTAAAACGGAATAATTCAAGTTTGTCCCTGTCATTGTCACCACCAACGCTTATCCAAAACGCATATCGGCGGCGGCTTCCGTTCGGTTTGTCTTTTATGGAGCATTTTTGTCTTTTTGTTTTTTTTTTGCAATTTTTTTGGGGGCCGCACACAATCTGAAAATTGCTGCTGTCTTGTATATTCTGGCCTGAAACGTTCCCTGCATATTTCAAAATTAGTTCACAAGGCAAACGTAAGTAAACCCAATTGGCATATGGAGATATCGATTATACCGGATGATTGCCGGATTGCATCCAATGGAATTGGCGGCATTCAATGCGATTGCTTCGGGGCAAACAAAAATATGCAACGACAACCAACGGCAAGTAAATTATTTTTATTTTGCTGACCACTCACAAAATTGTTTGCATAATTTACTGAGAGTTGAGAATGAGAAAACCAACAAATAAACCCGATCTTTAAGTAGGCAACTACATATAAACCAATTCCCACAAATAAATCAATTTATATTTGGTTTTAAATATCAGTTTAATGTCCTCCATGTTTTTAAATAGAAAAAAAAAATCTTATATCTAAATTGTCTTCCATTATTCAGTCTTATAACTATAAACAGGCACAAGCGTTCTTCTTAAACTAATTTGTACAAAAATCTTGCCAAAAAAAAAAAAAATAATATAATATAATAATAAATACTTTGTTTGAGGTAATACTTTGCCAATCAATGGTTGCTTGCTCTTGAGGGAATTAATCAGTTACTGGGACTCAGTGCTATGTTGAGCAACCGTTTGCGAATTTACAAATCATCTTGCCACAATGATATATAATCGAGTATCTCATCATCTTCGGCCCCCGAACTCGAGCGAGATGAGTTGGGCTGGTAATCATCATAACTGGCCTCCAATTTCAAACTAGGAAATGCCGATGAACCGTCAAGTACTTGGGACTGTTGGCCATAGTAGGAGTTGCCATCGGAGCTGCTTTGGCTGCTGTCCAGCGAGCTAGTGGAACCGCTGGGTGAGCTCAATTGCAATTGTTGCTGCAGCGCATAGAATTGTTGTTGCTGCTGCTGCAATTGTTGCTGCTGTTGCTGGTAGTGCAGATGTTGCTGTTGACTGTTGGACACTGCTGACTGCTGATGCTGATGCTTGCTATCGTTGTCATCGATGAGCCGCTGCAGCCGGCGTATATACTCCACGGCCATGCGCAGAGTGCTAACCTTGCTCAGCTTCTTGTTGGCTCCCGGGCCAATGCCACGACGCCCATTGCTCAGATCGGCTATGATGGCCACGGGTATATGCTGGCGCAGATTGCTGAACCCATTGTTCACCTGCTTGACACGATTGCGCTCCCGGGCATTGCGACGCACCACTGAGGTGCCAGTACCCAAAATTTGTTGCTGTTGCTGCAGCTGCTGCTGTTGTTGCTGCCCAAATAATGTTGAGGGCTTGGTATATGGCAGCGGTGCAATGTGTCGCAGTGGTGGCAACAATTGCTGTTGCTGGTAAAGACTTTGGTTTTCGCTGCCGAGTGCCATGGCTAAACTTTTAACTTTTTTCTTTAGGATTTCTTGAGCTGCTGGCCCTAAGACGGCTGGCGCTGTTCTGATGCCCTGCCCTGCGCTGGCTGGCTATTTATAGGCAGACCGGCAACCACCATCCTCCAACCAACAAAAGCAGCACGCACGCCATCCACTCTAGGGCTGCCTTCTCACCTGCCGGGCTGGTTGACTGGCTGGCTGGCTGATTGTCTGTTTTTACCTGTGTGCTTAAACAAAAGGTTCACAAACTCAGCCACGATCGTCAGCAGCAGCAGCATCAGCAACAACACAAGTCACTCAACAACCTCGCTCACTCAAGGATCTCATCTCTCTCTCTCTTTTTCTCTGTTCTCTGTACTCACAGCTGCTCAAATCTTTTTTGAGCATTTCCGTAGTTCCAGGTGCGTTCTGTTGAGCTCTTTCAGCTGGGAAGAGTTTGCAGTTCGGTTCGGTTCGAGTGTCGCGTGCCGGTATACAATCCGGTTTCTCCAGATATCTGGGCCCCAAAACAAATTGACTGCTTGGCTCTTTTGGATGCGCCTAATGAAATTTGCTTCAGCTCCATCTCAACTTATATGGCGTTTAATGCGTTTAATAGTGCCGCTGTCTATGCCTAGGTTCATTCTAGGCTATAAATCAGGGACCAAGTCTTTTGCAGTCGTTTGTCTCAAGGTCTGCCCTGTCCTGCCCTTGGGGCCCCCCTCTAGCAGACCGGTGTCCATTTAAAGTTCACATCAACATCAACACCTCAACCGGCAGCAGATTTCTATTAACACTTGGCCCGTCCTTTATCGTCCCACTGAGAGTTGCTCTAATGCCTAGATGCTCTTTATGTCCAACGTAGTAACGGCACCCGTTGTGTCAAGGACGAGCTGGAGGGGGCTAAAAATATTCGAATATCCTGCATTTTTAAGGGCACATGCTGATTTTACAACTTCTTGACCTTTTGCCCTTTTTATGGCATGGTAGGTGACAACGGCGGTTTCACGCTAGGCAACCGTGCCAAAATGATTCACGTGGCAGGATCGGTTTCCATGCTGTGCACCATTTAGCACCTATTGAGGAACTCAGCTGTAACCGAAATAAGATTACGAAACGATCAACATGAAAATGATGGTGAATTTGGCGCATCTGTTGGCTATTCCAGATATCCGGTATTATATGTTGCCAATGCAAATCTCGGCTGCTTTGATTTAATATTTCCAGCTAAATATTTTTTTTTTTAATGTCTCCAGAGGCTTCTGTTCCGGTATATCTGCTGCGAGAGTGAAAGGTTTTTGGCTTTAAAGAGCAACCAGTTTTTTATATTTTTTCTGTTTTCTGTTAACTGCAATGGCAATTTTCCTACGGTCAATGGCAATTGAAATTATTATTATGGCAATGGCAATGGCAGAGGAGCATGCGACGGGCAGCAGCCAACGCTTCATTATTATAAATTGTAAATTATTTAACGTTTTTGTTTTTGTTGTTTGTCTTGCCGCACGACCCACGACCTGCCACGAATTCAACTGCACAGTGGTTAAAATATTCTGGTTGAACGACTGACCAATTTAAATACATTTATGAAGACACAAAGATTTGACCCTAGAGTTGTGTTTATATCTTAAAGTCGAGTTATCCGATTTTGCTTTCTCAACACTCATTTGAAAGCTAAAAGTTCATTTTATCAAATAAAATATATTGCCTTTACGAAATACCTTCAAAAAATACCATGATCAAAAAACGTATGTTGTCAGCTGATTTTCGTAAAGTTTTATTAAAGCAGCAACAAATATTTATAAAAAAAAAAATCTATAAAATTCAAACTCGGTTGATAAAAATTTGATAATATTTGATGCCTTAGGAGTTGCCTAGATCAAAAAAAAAATTGCACATTATATTTCATAATTTTTGTTTTAAAAAACTTTGAACGTTAAGAAACCAAAAATGGGCAAAAAAAAAAAAAAAACTGATGAATTTTATAATAATAAAAAATTAAAATAATAATTTTTTTAATAATAATTCCTATGATTTATTCCGTTAAATTTCCAGTAGTTTGGCTTTAGGTTAAAATGGAAAATATGAAAATATTTTGAATTGAATATGTCAATGATTGAAGAAAGTTCTAAGTTAATTAGTTTTTTCCTTGTCCTTTCAAAATATTGAAATCAAATAATTAATTAATGTTACTTATATGTAGGAAATCAACCACAGTGCGGCGTGCGCCAACAGCACCAATAATAGCAGCCACTGGTTAAGCTCTTTGTAAGATGAGACACTGGCACCAGAGTCCCCCATTCCCATTCCAAGTCAGTCAGTCAGTCAGGTTGCACATGCAGATATAAATACATATATACATAAAGACAACGGGTCGGCAGCAGCAGCAGCAGCAGCAGCAGGCGCTATCATTATCTGACACAAAAATTTAATATAAATTATGTTGACATGTTGGCTTAAATATGTACGCGTATCGCTTGGCTTATGCAGTCTGCATTTTAGCTGCTTCAGTTGCCGCTCAGTCGCTGCCCATTGCTTTTGGGGGCCTCAAAGCAATAAAGCCGCTGCCACAGCCACCACCGTTGTCGCCAGAGGACGATTGCTATAATTGATCCCCCCCCCCGCTCCGCTTTCGTACTAGGCTGAGTTTAATAATTACTAGTAAGACACAAACCAAAAGTGAGATCTGCATTGTATGAATATATATATTGTATGGACAGCGATATCAACCGAATGAAGTCGTCATTAATATCGACTTGGCCTGTCAATAACTTGACATCGCATCATTTTTTCCACACTTCTTGGTCATTGCATTGCGCATTTTAAACTTTCGGACACTTTGCGGTACGATTTTTGACGCGCACCCCAATCAAGGTCAACCGAGTCATTCCCGTTACTGATATTGATACGAATGCCGTTGCAGCAGCAGCAGCAGCAGCAGTAATGAAATTGAAATCGAAACCGTTTTTCACTTGCTACATATAATTAAAGTCAAGAAACCAAAGAAAAAAAAAATTAAGAAAAATCCCAATGATTGCAGAATTCAAGATTTTTCTCAAGTATCTTAATTATTTTATAATAATATTATATTATAATAATATATGAAAAGTTTCGATCTTGCACTTTGACTAACCAAAAATCAATTTTTTTCTCAATTTCTGAACCGAAATCTTTTAACAAAGTTGGGCGTCTGGGTTTTAATATTTATTTGTGTTTTATTTATAGTTTAGTTTCCAAGCTCCTCCCGAACCAAGTTTGCTATAAGAGAGTTTTTAAAAATAGGTAAATCTCATTTATATTGGCCAAACTGACATGGATTTTTATTAATCTGATCATATTTGATAAGAGAAAATATTAAATAAATATACAGCGTGGGCCCAAATAACTGTCGCACTTTTTCAAAGCTACAATGCTCTTAAGCAAGAGCTTTTATATTTTTTGCTTTTTCATTTCTTCTTTCTTTATCTTATTCCGTATGTAACGGGGTATAATGCAGATTAGATCAGTGCAAATTAGAATTTTGGCGACGATGGAAGCAAAACGGGAGCTTATTATTTTATTATTATTATTTTATGTATATTACTGCCATTGGAACAATCGATCGAAAAAAAAGTGTTTTTTTTAAAGAGTTGTAATTTTTCTTCTATATATTATTTGTTGCTACTGTTGCTGCTGCTGATGTCAATGTCATTTCTGTATTTGTATTTGCTGTTTGCTGTTGTCGTCGTCGCCATCGCCCTGTCAAATGTTCATGGGCATCAAAATGCTGCCAAACTGACACTTGAAAGCATAAAAGCCGCTCTATTGGTCCAAGCCCCAAATCCTAAACATATCATCACCTACCATTATCATCAACAGAATCGCCCCACCCACCCACAAACCACTAACCACCAACCACCAACCACTATTTTTTCTGATTTATGGGTAACTGTCAGGCCACGTTGATGTCTCTGATTTTGGTGTCCAGCACTTCTGAGGTGAGGATTTCAACGCCGCCAATTCTATTGGCCATATTTGTACTATATTTATGGCATTCGACTTGAGTTGGACGCATTGCGTTGCGATGTTGTGCGATGTGATTTTTGATTAATTGTAATGCGAGAACTTTGATTAATTGCGGACCAGGATCGAAAGCAGGCAAGGCAACAACATATAACAATTTGTTTTGGTTTTGGTCATTGCATTAAATCAGAGCGCGAATTGAAGCGATCCAGGGCTGAAAACGGCGACAAAGACAAAGGCGTGTGATTGTATGGCCAACACCTTCAGCATTAGAGGGGAGAAATACAAAATACCTGCTGCTTGTATTTATGAGTTGCTTCAAAATTTATGAATGGCCCGTTGAGGCGACAACGACCTTCGCTGAACGACGACAGCAACGACGACGCATATCACTCAAAAAAAAAACGAAAAGAAAACAAAGACACAGCTTCTGGGCAGCTTTAATGAACGCGATCCTAGCCAGGAGAAGATCAGAGAAGATCCATTGAATTGCTGTAATTATGCAAAAAGTTGTCAAATTTGAAGACATCAGGGGATCTGAATCCGTCAGAGGCGTAGCAACCGTGACAATCAGCAACAAATCAAGGGAAAAAAAATAAAAATAAAAATAAAAATCAGGAACAACAGAAATTGCCCAAAATACAAAAATCAAGAAGAAGAAAAAAATGCCACAAAATTGAACGAGTTTTTTTTTCGTTTTTTGCAAGCCAACAATTTACATGTCCCATTCGACTTGAGCAACAAAATCAACGCGTCTGTCAAACTCGCTTGATGTTGTTGCCGGCAACGGCAACGGCAACAGCAACTGTAGCAACAGCAACAGCAACTTCTTATCGGTAGCTGCTCCAAAATCAGCTTCTGGCACTCACGCGCGTCTGACGTCGGTCATCGTTGCTGTTGCTGTTGTCGTCAGCGCTATGCTCGTTCGTCCTGTCACAATTACAACGGCAAGTGCACGGCGAGCGCACAGCAGCAGCAGCAGCAACAGCAAAATCAGCACCAACAACAATAAAGTTGACATGGAAACTTGATATGCCACATGGACCAAGCACAGTAGTTTCAAACTCAAATAAATTGTTATAAAAAATTTATAAATGTTTGGAAAAAAAAAACCAATTAAAAATTCTATTACTAAAAAAAAAGAAAAAGAAATTACTTCCAAGATACATGGATTTATTTCCCTAAATTTATTTAGTTGCACTGTGCAAAAGTTGGCAAGTTGGCGTGCGCGTGCAGTGCAATTAACTTTGTAAAGTTGTTACAACAGCAACGACGCCACACTTGACATTGAAGCGCCACACGCAAAATGACAACAACAACAACAACAACGACGACGATCGGCAAGCGACAGGCGACAATTTCACCTGTTTGGTTGAACGCTGACACAGTAACTTATATTTGCATGCGCTTGGGGAATGAATGCTTCTTGGGTTAAACTGGTTTTCTTGGAGCCCATACAAAATGAAAATGAATTCAAAAATTTCATACTGACTGCAAACCATGTGCAATTTTCTTTCATTCGCCTAGACGCAGTTGTATGTTTACTAATTAAACCTGCCCGTTGTCTACGTTGTCTGTCAGAGGTTAGGGCTCGTTAACAGCCAGGGGGGTGGGCATAAATGTGGCAAAAATACAAGAAAAATTAAAGTGCCACACGCTGTGCCCCGTTGCTGCAATTAAATTTGGGTCAGATCGGATCGGATCAGAACAGAACAGAACAGGCAATTACAAGAGCATTTGACTGGGACTGGGACTGGGCAACTTCAACACGTCATTAGATGTAATGAAAAATAACCGAGTGTGTGTGTATTGGTCAATGGGCGGATTGCGTGTGCCAACAATAGCCCAAAAGAATCCTTCAAAGATCCTGGACTACAGTTGATTTCAAAACTGATTTTGTTTTTTTATTGATTAATTGCCATCATTAGCATATGTGTAGAGACGAAGCAAGTTGGCTTTTGCTGCTTTTGGCACTTGGCATGATTGATATGGTGAATGGCTATGCTCCAGCTTCAATTCCAGGCTTTAACATTGGACCACCAACGTGGCGACGAGCATCTCTGGAATGTAACCATTACCTTAAAAGGCCAACAAGTGCAGCAGGCAGGCAGGCAGGCAGGCCATAGACTCCTCTTCTGACTGACTGACTGTTGAAAAATTGCATGCCACTTGCCGTCCCGCTAATTGTTAACAAATTGTGGCCAGCATCTCCGGATGCATTTTGGGGGCGCACGCGAACTGCCAACCGCGAACTGCGATTCAACTTGCCAAGCCCTCATTCTCTCTCTGAACTAACTGAAAGTCCATTACACATGCCGCAATTCCATTGACGTTCGTTGTCCAATTGCAATCTTGGGTCACGAAAAACGACACGCATGCGCAACTCAATGGCGCCACACAGTAGCACAGTGTCTGTCAACTCAGTCAGTCAGTCAGTTGGTCAGTCAGTTGGTCAATGATTAGGGGAGTCACTCAGTCAACAGGCAATTGGGGCGATTAAATGACTTTATCCCCAACTTTAATTTGCCAAAATTACAAAGTTGCTAATAGCATAAATGAGTTAGTGATTCATATGAAATCTATTGGTATCATATACCTAATAGCCCATAAATACTTTTGATTTGACCGCCTTTTAAGGTTTGAAAATTACCATTATAAATTTGTTGCCGATTTCTTGAAATTTTACGAAAATTAGCTAACAACAAATGTTTTTTTGGTGAGGTTATCCATGCATTTGGTAGTGGCAAAAAATCTTATTTTATAAAATGGACTTTTACCTTTAAAATAAGTGTAATAAAAACAAAATCGGTTGATCCAATTTGAAGATATAAAAATTTGAAAGAAAGTTTCGTTTATGCAACACTTAGAACTAGAATGATTCATTTAGAAAATAAATATGAAATTAAATAAACATAAATGTTGAGAAATTAAATGATTAATAAAACATACAATAAATAAAATATTTTTTTTAGGTATTTAGCTAGAACATAAAAAAATAATTATTTTTAACTAAAAGCATTTTAATTTTGAATCCCATTTAATCCAGAAAAGATCTCACTCCATCCAATCTTCTAATTGTTTTGATCTCTGATCTTTTGTTTTGTTGCCCACATTTTTTTGTGGCTTTCATTACAATAATTGCCCAGATAGTTAGACATACTCAATATGTATAACTTTCCTTTTTTTGCACAATTGATTGACCGGAACGGGAAGAGTTGTCGTTGGCCGATTCCTGGGGAGACAGACTACTGGTAAAAGTAACAAACTACCAGTTTTGTGGCAAAACAAAACAAAAAAAAAAATAAATAAATACCTACCGAATTAAACTGCCCTGCGGCAATCTCATTTTCACTCCTGGGGCTCTAAAATGTATCGAATTGCCTTTGCCAACGATGATGATCGGGGACCGCAGGCAAAAGTGTGCCCCAGTTTAATTGAAAGCGGTTTTGTTTTCTCAGTTGTAATTCAACTGGTGGCAAGTGGCAACTGGTGGCCAAGGCCATATGGCCAGTTCATTTTACTGGTTGCCCAACTGGGCGCAATCTTGGCATGCGTTAAAGTGTCGCCTGCTATATCTGCTATATGATATATGTTGTTGTATGGCAGTTGCTGTTGTTGGCTGGCTTATTGATTGAATTGATGAAATGGAAATTTGTCAATACTCACCTGGCTGGGCCTGCCGCACATTGTTGTGGTTGCAACTTGATTGCTGTTTTCCGTCTGTCTGCTTTGTGGGTAAACTTTCAGTTTTTTTTTTTTTTTTTTTTCGTTTTCTGTTATTTTGACGCCTTTGGTGTGATGGAGACACAGTCCTGTCATTACCAATATTACCGACTGGCCCACACTGGCTTAAACCATAATGAGCCAAGGTCGTCGTAGTCGGCCATATAACCACAAAAGTCTTTAAGATAAACTCTACTCACAACTCAATCAAATGGTTTTTTTTTGTCTCTCTGGGTTATCCCAATCATATCGCCCTGTTGGACCACATACAAGAATAACCTTTTAATTAAACCATAAGTGATAAAAACTGAGCTGCATTTGACAATTTCAACTGCCCAACTTCTTATCAAGGACTTTGGTAGGCTACCCTGATTGTCGCACGCAGCGTTTGCGTTTCATTTATCAATGGGAATGGGAAACCAAAAAGAAGAAGACTCTTGCAGACTTCTTCTCATTCATTCATACTACATTTGGCCACACAACCGATTAGATTGTTGTGCGTGTGTTTTTTTTTTATTATTTCGTTTATCTAAATGCATTAGTTGCGCACACATTTTGCTGGACCAGCTGGGATGAATCTAGAATTGTTTTTTTATGGTTTTGCCACCAACGTGAAAACTGCTTGCCAATTGCAAGTATATAAGGCAATTTATTTTTTCAACAATTTCCTCATTGCCAATTGTAATGCAAACAATTTTTTCCTCATCATTTTGGGTGTTTGCTGTAGTCTTTTGATGTTGCTGCTGCTGTTGCTGTTGCTGCTGACGCATTTCATTAAAACGACATACAATGTCAATCAAGATAATTTTCGCTGCTCTTTTTCTGATCTTCTACTCCGTGCTGGCATTTCAATTGCCCTCGTCGTCGTCATTGGCATCAAGATTGCCTTTCTTAACCCGAGTGTTGTTGTTGCTGCTGTTGACAACAAGCCTTAAAATGTTGTTTGTATATTTTTGGCAAATTAAGTGATTAAGGAGAAAGGCTTCTTCATTTTAAATAGAACTCTCACTTTTGTTTTTTTTTATTGCTAGCCAAGCTGTTACATTGTTGATTCCTCGATTTCAATTAAAGGCGCCTCCAGTTCCGTCGTCTGTCCACCCTCGCCTCGGATTCCACGTAATTAAGCCCATGCTCCTGCTGGTTTCTTAATGGCGCTTAAGCTCGACAATGCGCAGCCGTTTGACGCGCTTCCATGTAACTGCAGAGATCATCGGGAGCTTCTCCGCTCCCGGCCGCACGCGCCACAGGGTGCCACATGTTGACAGACAATGAATGCCGCCGCAGCCGAGGCCAAATGGACGATTCAATTCATCAACTCTGCAGACTTTTGATTTTCGACTCTAAAAAACAACGGCGACTACCTCAGAAACCTGGCGAAACGGAAGCCATAAATGGCAGCATGAAATTAACGCATCTAACATAAAATTAGCAACTTTTTAGCCACACTCGCAGACTAAACAAATAAACAGGCAACCAAGCCGCCACTTTTTGGCGAATCTCTAGCAAAACTGACGCTTCCTGTCCGCTTATTCTGAAAATGGATTTATTGCATTTGAATAACCAAATTGGAGCTACTGCCCACTAATGACAGGCTAACTTGGTGGCTAACTCGGTTCGCTTGTTTACCCTAAATGTCCAAGACAACAAAAGGAATATTAGCTATGAAAATTATATGGGCATATATATTCTTGAATGGCAACAACAATACAGGACCGACAAATGTAAGCCTCAATAAAAAATTTCATTTAATATATTGATTCTTATTAAATTAGCCTAAAGTGGTAAAATTATATTGTTTATTTATTTTAAGACGGACAAAGACTAAACCTAAATTCGATATTTAAATCAGCCATAATTGACTTTGACTTATATGATTCTATCTCAATTAAAAATAAAAAAAATCCCAGGTGCTTTATTTCAATATTTCAATTATTTCAATCGAGAGTTCATCACATAGTAATATTTAATAGTAATTAGTTACACTTTAATTGATTTAAAAAATACACAAAGCAAAAACTTACAAGCTTGGTTCTAGTTTTTGAGTTATTGGATTATAAAGTTAACAATATGAGCAACCCAAAATATCATTTCTAAGATTTTGGTTCCCCATCCCACGAAAAAATGTTCTTTTCCTTCCTATTATTTTGTTATATTTATATTGTAAATTCTACAATATATTAAAATAATTTTTAAATTTTCTTTTATTTTAAAACTCATAAAAATAGGTTTTCATATTTTTTTTTCTTTTTTTAATTCTACAGAGCATTTTTTAGTCTTCGATTTCCCATTCAAAAGTTCTTAAATGTTTTATTTATTTTTTTTGGCTTTTATTCGATTTAAATTTAGGAGTTTGAGTCTTGTTTTGTGGTTCATTCAATATTTGTTTTATAGTTGGCAGTTTGTGCAAATTTCTATAATTTGCATGTGGCCAGCATATGCTGATTTCTTTTATTTCGGGTTGATTTTTTTTCGTTTTGCTATATGTAAATCATCGCTGCGGTGCTGAAAACCGCAAATTAGCCACACGTATGATTCGTGGACGATTTTGGCCATGGCCAAAGTTGTTGGCATTTCTCGTTAACCGAAGCCTTCCTACCGACCTTAATGTTTTTCAATAAATTTCAATCTCGGTGTTGTCCGTGCTTTGGTTGGTCTGCTTGGTTGGGTCACCAGCAACATTGGCGATGCGGTCGCTGGCGTTAATAGAGCAAGTGTTGTTTTGCTCACTTTTGGCGTTAAGTGTTTCGCACAGTAAGGAGCCAGCAGAGCCACCGTTAAATAATCAACAAAAAATAAATACTACTACAGACTCGGCTGATATTTTCTGGGGGGATGCGGCTGCTGTCTGGAGTTGTTGTTGCTGTTGCTGTAGCTGTTGTCTGTTTGGTCTGTTTCGCCTTTGTTTGTTTTTCGAAAGTCGGCTTTGTAGCCACGCCCACCAACACGCCCGCTCTTCCGCCAACCTCCTTCTGCTCAGGACAGTAGCATAAATCATAAGGCAAACCAAGTTGAGTTGAGCTGATTTGATTGTTGTTGCTGCTGCTGCTGCTGCTGTTGTTGTAACCACAATCAGTGGCCGTGGCGGCTTGTAATTATGTGCGAATTTTGGCACAGGCAACAAGACAGAATCAATGGCAGAAGATTACAAATAAAACTATTTTATTTGCCACCAATAAGTATGCTATGAAAATATGAAATCACACAACATTTAATTAGGTGCTGCCACCTAGCGCATGCTGCCAGTTGCTTAGCCAACGCAACAACCAATATCCAATTACTCACCCAAATTTTATCTTGCCCAAAACAAAATTATAAAAAACAACTCTTTTAAATTTGACGCTTTCAATACATTTAGAATATCTTACAGAAGATTAAAAAAAAATTGTTTATATGCGCGTACACAAAGGATAAATGGAAGTGAATGTGTGTGTGTGAAGGTGCCCGAGTATCTTTTTTATTTTTCATGTGCTTTTTGTTTTTTGATTTGTTTTTTTTTTGAGTGCTATATGAGTGCTGTGTGCTCTTAGCCCTGATGGTGATGATGCCACCAGCCCGATTGACGGGCATTCACATAGTTCTTCAGGCCATCGACTTGTGTGGGCTGGGGGAAGAGATGCGGACCGCTGGTCTCATAGGTGATCCCATTGTGTTGATTAAAAATGTAGGCCTTGGGCACTTCCACGCCGTTGGGGCCGACAGTATTGGTTGACACCGACACACTGGCACTGGACACACTCGGACCAATATTGCCGCGTGCCGGTAAATACGAGTTCCTCGGTGTTGGCACCCAACTGGTGCCAGGCAGCTGTTGTGGCTTCTGGGGCAGAACGGCGGGGCGGTACGAAGGTTTTGGGAATAGTGGAGGGGCCGTGGATTGTTGTTTGGGTATGGAAACGGCCACAGAGTTTGGGGGTCCATAGGCATTATTGCGTAAATCACAAACTGTGTTTTCCAGCAGAGAGCCCAGACTGGCCGTGTAAATGCGGAAATTAACGTCACTGTAGTCCAGATCGGAGAGCAGGAAAACAGGCATACGATCGGACAGAACCCAGACATTCTTGTTCTCATCAATTTTGACATCAGCTGGAAAAACAAGACCCACATCGTCACGATCCACAATGCCATGGAACTGGGGGGAATATGGCATCGAGGAATGCCAACAGCCAATGGCATTTTGATCAATCAGATTGAATAATTCGACGCCATCGTCACTCATCACACGGGCCGTGGTATGGGCATTGGGACCGCGCTCATCCAGGGCCACAAAGTCATGGAAACTATCCTCCACACGCTTCTCATCGCGCAGAATTCTCGTGGAGACGGCAAACTGACGGTGACTGGCCAGGGGGCTGAAGTAGAGGGTGCGATAGCCATCCGAGCGTATGGGGGACAGGGACATGCCAAAGATGCCCTCCTCGCCCCACTGGAAGTTCAAACCGGCAATGTTGTAATCACCGCGCAACGGATCCGGAAAGAAGAACGAATGGGCCGAGAAACGCCACGACTTGTTCAGCTCCCAGGAGTAGGCAATCAGACCATAGCCCAATTCATCCGAAAAATATGCATAGGCATCGTCACAGCTCTTGCCAATGTCCACAGCAATATTGGCTATAAACGTATTGGGATTTGTATCCTCACCGCGCAACTCATAGCGACGCACTCGAGTATTTGTGGCCAAATCGAATACATTGACCGCATACGGACAGGGATTGGTGGTGGTGTTGCCAATGCCCACAGTGCCTGTGTCCAGGACCCAAAGACGACCGCATTCATCAACTTTAATGCGATATGCTGTGGTAATACTGTTTGCGCAGTCTCCGGCCGTATTGCTACGCCAATCCGGATACGGTATAAGTTCAGGTGAGCCCGTCAAGCTATGATCCATATTGATGTACGTTAAAGTGGCTGGTATGCCTGAAAACAACAAGAAAAAAACAAAAATCAAATAGCATTAGAATCTGAAAATTGCCAAATTTTTTTGCCAGAGAGCGTGTAATTTCCGTCAAAATGTTAAACAACAACATTAGTAACACGATTAGCGACATCAGCTTCAAAAGCAACAGATACAAGTCTCATTATTATTATTATTGTTGTTGTTGTTGTTGCTATTGTTGTAGTAGTCATTGTCATCAACGATTTCCGCTCCAATTGACGGGCTGGTAACCAGTTGCCTGTTTGCCTGGCTGGCTGACTTGTTGGTTGACTTTCTGCCGCCTGATTGCGGGCGTCTCATTGTTTACACTTGTCTGGCCAATTTTGTAATTTTTACTTCTCCCCCTTCTACCCTTCTTGCTGTCTATGTATTGTAGTATCTGTTAGCCTCATCTTATACCCCCGTGCATCGTTTTTCCGCCTCGACAACGCCTTTCAATATTTCAATTTCAATTTTCATTGACTTGCGTGTCGTCAGACGAGACAGAAAGACATAAAAGCGTCCATCCTACTCTTCTGTGTGTATGGTCAATAATTTAATAAACAGTGGAATCGATTGACAAATGTACTAGCAAAAATTTGCCATCTTGTAGGAAAGCCTTTTCTGCCCATTGTGCAATCAATATTCATTCATTCTTAAATGTTTATTCACCAGATCCATCAATTAGCCAATTACCTTAGGATCACTTGAACCAGTTGTAATTATTATTGTCGTTATCACCATGCATACATCATACATACACATGAAATGCAAATTAGTCTCCTGATCCATTAGCATTTGCAATGCTTTGAACCAATTAGTGGTAAGTAATTTCAATTTGTAATTTCTTGGCTCTTTAAAAGTCAACGCTGCTTTTATGGAGTTAATCATTGCAACGATGTGGCAATTGCAATGCCGATCAATGAATGTGAGAACCATTTTCAAACAGATCCAAATTCTCGGGCAGAAACTTGACAAATACATAAATAACAACAATTAATAATTCATAGAAATGCGTCACGCAGTAAAAAAGACATGAAAAAAAATGCCAACATTTTTTAAAATCGATATATATATATAACTGCATATCTTTATCTTTCACAACAATTTGGAATACAAAAAAAATTAATACTCTACTCTTGGGTTTCTTTGTTTTCAGGGAATACAACTTTTATAATAAAGAAAATACTAAACTATACAATTTTTATTATAAGAAGTTTTTAAACTATTATTTTTGGAAATCGTTCAATCAAATTCGTAACATTTTCAAGGAATTTAATTTAATATATAAAATGGAAAATGGAAATTCATATGAATTTAGAAATCAATTAAATTAAATTTCAATATATAAATCCATAAAAAATAGTCAAATTTTCAGGTTATTAAATTGTTTAATTAAAAAGAGTATTCCAGTTTCAGTTTGCCACAAAAAAAAAACTTGTCTGTGTTTTTGCCAATTTGGTGTATTTTTTTTTGTTTTGTTGTCGCGAATTGTTGCCTCATTGTATTGATTAACGTTTATTTTTTTTTTTCTCTCAAAAATTAAAAAGGAAAAAAATTGTATTATTATTTTGTGCACTTGTTTCAATTATTTCCTGTTGGCCACAAGTTTTGTTTTTTTTTTTTTGCTAATTTGATTGATTGATCTGCTTGGTTTTTATTTTTTTGACCCAGAGGGAGGGCCAAAGCCAATAATCGAAATTCGTGCACTTTACAAATTGTGACCAATTGTTTGGTTAGGGATACTAAAACTTTGTCTCATTCTTAAACTGGTTGCCCTTCGATTTAACAAATTGTGGCTAATAACTGTCACCTAAAGCAGCTTGGCCATAAAGTTTGTTGCTATTTGTACACATTCACATTTGACTAATTGATTTGTTTGGTCAAGCGAATTGGCCTTTTGGTTTATGGCTTTTCTTCTCTTTAGAAGTGAATTCATTCAAGCGCAACTATGTATATATTTTTGGCTATTAACGGCCTTAATAATTAATTTGAATAGTAGTTAAACAATTAGACAATCACACAGATTAGTTTCAAATTTCCCTTTTTTCATATTCGATTATAAAAAGCAATAAATACTAATTGTCATTTCAGGCAGAACAATGAAACGCTTAACAACGGTAATAAAAATATAAAACAAAACCTCAATGCTTTTTGTGCAACTCTCACTTTGATTAAACCAAATACCAATCGATATTCTTTTTTTCAAGGCCCTGAAGAAGCCTTCGCAATTGATGGCTTATATTTCTATTTATTTATTTACACATTTTCAATGCCACATTTACAACGGTTAATTTAATTGTTGTTGAACAACCCAATGGGAGGTCTTTTCAAATGTAACAAATAAATTTCAATTCAATTCGATTCGTTGCCAAGGCGGATATGTGAAAGGTTAATTTTAATTTTGCAAAATGTATCAATTTATGAATAAATTGAAAATATGCATATGAGATTAAAAATTAAATAGGTAGGTGTAAAAAAAGAGATTTGAATGAAATGCAGGGCAATTCTTTTGAATGCCTATTTAAATGGCTTTCAATGCAATCAATTTGAAACCGAATGAGCCAATCAATCGCTAAATTTGTATATCATTTTATGGTCAGAAGCAAATGATGACCATAAATGTAAAATGGTAGGCACAACAACAACAACAACTCAATTAATTGGATTTGAATTTGCAATTTGTAACTTACCATCTCGCCAGCGTGGCACGGTGACAAACAGCCGATTGCCAAAGTGTTCCACGCCCACGGGCAGGGCGTTCTGGGGCATGTAGTCGCCGCTGGCCAGGGCCTGCTCCTTGAGCCTTTGGCTGGGAAAGGCAAAATCCAATTGGGTCCAGCTGTAGCGTTCCTGTAGCTTATAGGCAGCCTGTATGCAGGCCGGCAACAGGAGCAGCATCAGCGGCAGGATGCGTCGAAGAGACATTTTGTTTTCTTGTTTTTTTGGGTGGGGGAGTTTACACAATTTTAAAAAATTATTATAGCACACACGACCGTCTTTGTTATCCTTCGGAGTTGATCCAAAACACACAAAGCACACAGAAAAAAAATTTGAAAAAAAAAAAACACAATCTTCTAAATTTCGTATTTGATTTTTTTTTTTTTTTGGATCTTTAGAGGATTACAAGTCTTTTCTAACGGGGTTAAGCGTAGCGTGGCGCGTTGTTTGCGACTGTTTGCCCACAAATTGTCGGGCGCAATTTATATAAACTTTTTTTTTTTTGGCCGCCGACGTCGTCGCATTAAACCCAAAGCAACAAGCCCCCAACAGCAGCAGCAGCAGCAGCGGCGGCAACCAACGGCACAAAAGGCGTCCGCGTCCACGTCCGCGTCTTTCGTCTTCGGCTAAGCTCGGCACGCACTCCGCCACGCCAAGCAAACGAGTCGGAATCGCATTCGTATTGTTTTCCATGATTGATTTTCACGCAAGTTTGCTTATGTTGTTGTTGTTGTTGAATCAGCGTTTTGGTACTACAAGTTGAGTTCCGTTTTTAATGAATTTACTTTTAATCAAAGTGGCTGTGAAATATTTCGCCATTTTGCTTCAACATTTTTTTTTTTATTTGGATCGAAATCGAATCATTAACAGATCAGCCCAAGCCTGCCAAGCAGCCAAGTTGCCACCTGTTGCCTTTCCCTATCACTTGGATTTGGATTGGCTTTTAATTGGCTAGCAATTTGAATTTCGATGATTCATTGCCAAAAATTATGACCCTGATGCGAATATAAAATTGCCGAGATCAAACAAATCTTATGGGCTTGTCAAATGAAGGGCGTTTCTCACATTTCAATTGAAAGCTTAAAATATATACATCATAGTTAGGAAATTTAAATTAAAGGAACTTTGAGAAATATAACTCACAATCAGAAAAAAAAAATCCCATTAACTTGAATTAATAATTTTAAAAATATTTAGAATAAAATAAAATTCATGATGAATTGAACCCAAAAATTATAAAAAATCCTTTAACATTTGTACATTGATTTCTCTTATTTAATCCAACATAAATTCTTAAAATAATTCTTTACTTTTAAATAGTTTCTGTTAGAATAACTGATATTAATCAAACATAACTGGTTTATATTTTTTGTTTTTTTTTTTACTGCAAGTTTCTTGTAGTGCAGCTAATTTTATGTATCTAAATCAGTGAATTACGCAATTGCATAAAGTGCGTGATCAACATAAAATTCGAGCCAAACAAATAATGTTGGCAAAATGCAGTTACTTATGATATTTTTCTGGCTAGCTCTTTTGGCAAATATGTTGGCCCAGTTAACGGCAGACTATGTTACCATATCCCTACTTTAATTTAATGTTATTCAATTTGCATACCACGACTGATTTTATGACTATTTTTTCCAGACGATCAGCCAAGTGTTGGCGTCGATTTAATGACAAAAACAATAAGGCCACTAATACAAATGATTTGCATTTAGCACATTAAAATTTTATGATCGAACATTATAAATAAATGCAGATATTAAAATGGATGTGAATTTATTTGCTTTTCTTAATTGAGAAACTAAAATATTAATTCTTATAAAATATTCCTAAATGGTGCTTTTTATACCCTGTACGTATAATACATATATAAAGTATATATATTCTTGATCAGCATCAACAGCCGAGTCGATCTAGCCTGTCTGTCCGTCCGTCCGTCCGTCCGTCCGTGTGTCCGTATGAACAAAAGGATCTCAGAGATGGTAAGACTCTAAATTTGGTTTGTGTATTTTTTTCCGCACCCCCGCAATTTGAGGAAACCTTTAAACCTCAAAATCGCGCACAATTATGAAGCGATTTCACTCAAATTCAACAAGTAGCTAGTATTTTTTATAGTATTTTTTATTTTTAATCAGCATGCCAAATTTAGAAATGATCGGCTAATATATGTAGAAGTTATAGCCGAAAGCATTTGCACTGTGCTTGTTTCAAGACCTGATAAGTTCCAATTTCCAAGTTTTTATTATGATTTTTATATTGCCTTTAAAATTGATTAGCTTTTACAGATTTTTACCTCCAAAATTTCAGCAATATTTTTTTATAAAAGTTCTTGAACAACTCTTTAAAAACATATTTTCATTTGAATTCGAGGTCATTAATGCTGCCTCTTTTATTGATTTATTTCTAAGGATCTTTTTTCTACATTTTTTTATTATATTATTAGAAATAAATGAAGTCATCACAAATGAGGTGAAGGTGATAAAATCACTGTTTTATATCCCTTGAAATATTTGTCACCAGACCAGAGAAAAATGATCAAAAAATGGGGCCAACAACTTTGTATTTAACCGAAGTTGGTATGAATGTACATAATTTTATTTATGACCACAAGGATTGATTATTTGTTGTTGTTCATTTTAGTCTTAATTAATAATTCATTGCATAATTTCACTCCAAATGGTGGCGCAAATACAATTAATTACAAAAACTACATTGACAGCCAAACATCAGCAGCAACAACAACAACTATAAATATTACAAGTGTCGACAAAAAAGAGAAATAATTTGTGATAGTCAAAATAAAATCATTGGTGAGAAATTTTATGTCCAAGACGTTGAACCTAATGAGTAAAAATATAAACAAAAATGCATACATATAGGAAAACGGAAAATAAGGAAAGAGAGAAAGAGATCCTCTCGATTTTTTTTGTTTTTGTTTTTTTCTGCCATTTATGTTTAATTTATGATTTATTTTCTCCTGTAGGCAATCACCATCCTATGCCAGAGGCACGCGATCACATTACCAATGTGTGCTGTGCAATTACAAATCAAAGCGAGCATTTTCCTTAATAATTGAAACTGGTTTTCAGCCGGGCCGAGTAAAGTGGTTAAAATGGCAAACGATGATAACGACCACATTGACAAGCACTTGGCATAATTGCAACGCCTTGGCTTATGCAATGATGAGCATAGAGGAAAAACGGCATTGAATAACAGCAACAACATTTTGTTGTTTTTGCCCATAAAGCCAGAAAATGAAATGGCCAAAACAACTACAACATACAACATAATTTCCAGCATGTCCACCTCCTCTTTTTTGCTTTTACTATTTCTCTCTTTTTCTGTCGTTAAGTCTCTGAATGAGGGAAAACCTGTTGGCACTCTGAATAGTCTTAGAGGAGATACCTCATTTCAAGTTCAACGTCAATGGCCGTGACATGCAGAGCAGCAGCAACGGCAGCTTGCCTATTTTTGTTTTGGCCATTAAATACGTGACACATGTTCGACAGACAGGCAGACAGGCAGGCAGGCAGCTGGCTGCTGAGCCTGCAACATTGTAGCTAGTAAGATTTTCCCATTAATTTCCTGCCTAGCGTTCAATGGAGAATATGGGGGAAAAAAGTATAAATGGTTTCCAACAGAGTTCACCAAAGTTTACTAATAAATTCATTGATTTAAATGCTCGACTTAAAAGCTTCAGGTGGTCCCAGTTTGGCTGTAATTGAAATCTAGTCAATTTGTAATGCATAGTTTAAGAACTTTACTCATAAATAGGTGTATGTGTGTCTAAATTTATTTTAGTCTATTCTAGTTTATTTACCACCACCAAGGACGTGGAGGTCTTTGAAAATCAGCCACATTTAGATAATCACTGGATTCACTCGTTTCCTCTTCCTCTGGCTCATCAGGATAATATTGTTCGGGCACATAAATGCTTGGATAATGTGCCCTTGTCATGGATCCCAGAAATAGGATTAGTCCCAGCATCAAACTCAATGTAGACAGCCAATTCATTGTCAACTTCAATTCAAATCTGCTTGATTATCATAGCTTGTCATTCCGCTTATATAGGTAAACCTCATAGGCTACCTGGGCAGGTGGCATCACTTTCACTAGGTAAACAATAGAGAAAAAAAAAACAGACAGACAAAAAACAGTGACAAATTCGTTTTTGGTGGCTTCAAGAAAAAGCAAATGTGTTTTTTGTCTTCTTCAGTTTTTTTTTACTTTTACTCTAATTGCTAAAATTGAATTGGATTTGGATTATAGTTTTTTTTTTAATAAAAGAGCTTTGATTGTTTTTTTTTTGTTTTTTGTGACTTTTATTTGATGCATAAAAAAAGTGGTAAAAATTTATGTTTCTCTAATTGAATTCGAGAGAGAAAAAAAATTCAATTTTGAATGAAATGCAACTGGAAGATTCAATTTTATATCTTTACATAATATTGTGTAATCATTTAGCATTCATAAATTAGATTATATCACAAAACTTAAATCATTGGGAGAAATTTAAAGCTATAAGAAATAAATCATAAGAACAGTGATACAAAAAGATTTAAATACCTTTACTTTATATGAAAACTCTCAAAAAACTACTCTTATAATTTAATAACTCAGAGTTTAGCTACAATGTAATTTATATTAATTTTATATATAAATTAAAAAGTTATACCTATTTATAAAATCTAACTTTAAAACCATCATTTATGTAGGTAGGTATAATTTTAGCTAATATTTATATATTAAATAATAATAATAAAATAAGGGCATACAAAATTTACATTACCTATAAATTAAAAAAAAAAAATTGTTATACAAATCTCTGGCATTTCGAAAAAAAAAACAAACAAAAAATCCATTAATTTGACAGACTCAAATTCCCTTTTAAACCAAGTTCAAATCGAGCATTAAATGTTTCATTTGGTTTCCACATATCCAGGAATTTAATTCCATGCTTCAAATTTAAATTTAACGAAAAACTACGAGTGTAATTAAAAACAAACCATTTAATGCCATTGAAGTATTCAGGAAATGTCAAAGAAAAAAATAAAAGTCCAAGACTCTTTCAATCTCTATAAGATATCTTAAAAAATTATCTTAATTTAAATCTGTCATTGTCACTGGTTTTCCCGCTCCTTATAATTACAAGTATTAATATGTTGACAAACTGAATCAAACTGGCATATCTTCAGTCCTGATATATCAAATTATAAACAAATTGTTTATTTATCCAACACAATTATTAACTGCAGTGGCAATGGCAACTGTCATCTGTCAAATTACTAACTTAAAATGCAAAGCGGCGGGAATGGACAATTCCTCATGTTCGATGATCGCCCAAACATTGAAAGAAAGTAAGACTTAAACTTGCACATAAATCAAGTGTGATATTCAATTTAAATTGCTAAACAGTCTCAAAAAGATACGTGGAAATGGAAATGGAAATGGTTGTGTGGCACTTTCAACTCCCACCTCCCAACTCCACAGACTTGCAGCTTTAAAGTTTTGGTTACACATTTGCAAAGTTTGTTTTTTTTTTAGTTATTTTTGTTATTTTTTTTGTTGTGATTTCATTTTAGTTTCCTGGTGAAACGTTGCTGCCATCCAAACTGGCCAACTCGGGCTGTCTCTGGTTGTCTAGTTGACTGGCTAAGTAGCATTGGCAATTAACTGGATAAGCAGTTGAGATGTTCATGAAACAAAACAAAACAAAACAAAAGTAAACAAAAATCAAACAAACTTGTCGGCCTGCTGCCATCAAGTTGTCCAACTATGCCACTTTTCATACGCAATTAGTTTTCAATTAAAAACCATTTAAATCTCAACTGTTAGCACGCATCAAATCTTTCTTTTTTTTTTTTGTTTTTTTAATTTCTTTATTGTGAAAAGTTTCCAGTTCCGATAATCATAATACAATACACCAAACACAAATAGGAAAACAACTACAATTAAATTCACAATGCAACTTGTTTCCTTTAAATTTAGCCAGGCATTTGGAAATTCTTGGAATTGCTGCCATTATTTTAAAGTAAAAACTATTCAAATATGAATTGAAGCCAGGGAACATTAAGAAGTTAATTTATTGCTCCTATATATTCTATAAACAAATATTTTGATATAAAATCGATTAAGCCAAATTTTAAATATTGTATGCACATAGACTTTTCCAGTATTTTCTGTCTCGGACGCAACGCTCTATGGTAAATACTACATGCATAAATTGTTGTAATAAATTTCATTTGGTTGTCGTTGTCGTTGTCGTTGTCAGTGGCAAACGGCATGCGGCAAGTGTTAGTTGCAACAATTTCCCATTCCGACACATTCCTCTCTCTCTCTCTGTCTCTCTTCTCTCTTTGTTGGCTTTGGGGAAAACTATTTTATAGTTTATGTCACTGTACACGTTCTTTACTACTAGTTGACTCTTTTCCGAAAAACTTTTATATACAATATTTTTTCTTTTTTTTTTTGCCTTAAAGTTAAGTAAAGTCACGTGTCAGCCCATATGAGGTGAATAAGATTTTCAAAAGCTCACAGCTAAGTATACAAACATCTACATACAAACATATATTTGTTAACTTGTCTGAAGAATCAAGACACTTTCCAAATATACTCGTACCACAGAATATGATATAAATTCTTTCCGGTTTAAATTGATTGTGATTTGAGACAGTTATGATTTAACTTTTGAATAAAAGTCATTGACATTGGAAAGTTCATTTTATTTGGAAAATTATAAGACAGTTTAAGACATTTTTATGGAATGAACTTTTTCTTAATAAAGTCTGATTTTTTTGCAATCTTCATTCTTCTTTGATTAAAGGATATATTTAGTAGAGATCAAGAGTATATAGTCAAACTGGCAATGAGAGGAAAATAAAAAATTCTAGAAATAAATTTAGTGGACATATTTTAGCTTAGAAACTCAAGGAATAAGTATAACCAAGTAAGCAAATAGATTCTATAGCTAATTAGTGATATGATTAAAATTCACAAAAATTCTTGGATCAAAAAATTAAGTTTTGTGGGATATATGAAGATGGAAAGAAAAAAGAGAAATCAAACAAACCGCTAGACCGATTTTCCTAGAAAAACTATATGAAAAATATTTCCAATTAATATCCATTATAAATTTGTTTTTTAATGGTGAAGTCTTCGAAAATTTTGCTTAAAAAAAATTAGTATTTACTTGCTTTCAAAATATAAGAAGAGAACTTGTAACAAAAATGGAATTTTAAGAACTTAACATTAATTAAACTAATTTATATTAAATAACCCTTAAATGTAATTAATTTCCAAGTGAATGGAAACGAAGGGAAACTTATTAAAAACCACAAAAAAAAATAATCTTGAATTTTCTTTAAGCTCAGAATTAATGTGTTAATTATTAAATATGAGGAGACGAATGAACTTTCATAATCATTTTATTCATATTTCTGTGTTTTTTTTTGTGCTTAATCATAGTGGTTAATTAAAGTTTATTTCTCGATTATTACATATAATGTTTTTATTTAATAGGTTTTTCTATTCTAATGATTAAATTCTAGGTCTGTTTTTATTTTTTATTTTTTTTTTTGACACTAAAGGAAGGACTTTAATTTGTGTAAATGCCGTTTCAAATTTCTGGCGTTTAATTATGCATTCAAATATTAAATTTTAATTACAACAAAAACAGAAGAAATAAAAAAAAAAGAGAACAACCTACACGTACCCAAAAAACAATACCATAATAATTATTGAACGAAATCGAATTATTTATTAATTAGCCTGACCCCCTAAGGCAAACAAAAGCCTCACCAAACTTTAAACTGTGTGTGTGTGTGTGTGTTAATATTTGTGTTTGTATTTGTATTTGTGTTTGTATTTGTGTCTGCATTAAGTGGTATATTTAATTTAACTAGTAGGCTCCGACGATACTTGCTGAAATCGCAAACAAAACAAGTGTAATAAGCTGTTAAATGAATTTCTGGGCAGGCAACATAGTTGGCTCGTTGCCGGATGTCGACCTTGCCACAGTCATGCTCTGCTTCCGTTAAAAAAGAAGGCAGCTCCAAATGACAGTCAGCAAAAATCAAATGGGCATAAACTACTGCAACACAAAAAATAACAGTCAATTTGATTTGTGTAAGTACAAAAAAACAAAACAAATTAAAAAATAAATAAAACAAAATATGGAAAAGTTTTTGCTGCCTTCAAGCAATCAGAGGCGTGACTGTCTTTGCCTTTGCCTTAGCCTTTTGCCCTTGTGCCTGCCTGCCTGCCCAACTGCCTGTCTGGCAATTGAAAAAGCAAAGCAAAACAAATTCAAATAATTTTCTAACTGCAAAAATCACAGCTGCCGCTGCCGCTGCTACTGCCAAACAAACAAACTCAATTTTGAGTTCCGCACTTTTTCGATTACGTATACGCCCCGTCAAGGTCGCCTGCTAGCCACTGGGCCACTTTGCTTTGACCACAGCTTATGAATGAGAAGTGAAGCTACGCAACAAACAAATCTATTTGTATATATTCATATTTGCTGGTTATATTAGTTTTTTTCTTTTTCTTTTTTATTTATTTTTCGAGTGAGGTTTTTTTTGAGGGGGGAGCCACTTTCAATTTGCCAAAGAAAAGTTCAAAATGCAAATAACAAATTTGTACAGACGGCGGCCTCCAAGTAAAAATAAAAAACAATTTGTATGATCATTTAAGTGTTTTGGATTTGCCTCAAGGCTGCCAGTGCCGCCCCCAATATGTTCAATCGAACCCAATCAATCAATCCCCTCCTTCATCTATCCAATGTAAGACATTTCACTTTGTGGCTGGCTAAAGCAATAAACAAAATCTCTTGTAAAACAAATCTATTTGAGCCCAGACAACAACAACAACAATAATAACTAGGGAACAAGCCAAAGCAAACCAGTTTGATTAGGTTGATTTGAGCGGAGAGCGGGGAGAGTCTGAGACAAAAGCTAAAAGGTCTAGCGGTGGGTTTGTGTCTCGACTAAATGGTCAAACCGAAAGCTATACAAATCTTTGAACGGATCACGGTTTAAGTGCCCAGGGGCGGGGGCAAGGCAATTTCATATATTTATGTTTAAGCTTTAAAGAGATAAATTGTGTAAATAAATTACGGTCGATTAAGCAAATCGCTTAAGGAATAAATTTGGAATATATATTTTTATTTTATGCAAAAATAATTAACCGGCACGGCCCAAGCCCCAAAAAAGAAATAATTTTAAACCTTCAAGATTTAATAAAATACCGTTTAGATTTTTTAAATCCAAGAAAATAATTTAATATTTTTTCCGAGCTTTTTAGCGCATTAAATAGTCCTGGAATTTCCAAAACAACAATCTAATTTTGTTTAATCTGAGCACAACTATTTGACGCAGATGGATGATGTTTGTATTTTCATTTTTGGCTTGATTAAAAAAACGTCATAACTTGGGAAATATTACGGGCGAAGGCAATTTAATTTTTAACAAATTTCTTGACTAATGGAAAATGGAAATAAACGAATTATCTCACTTTGCTAGTAGAATTAAATTAAAACAAATTTTTTGTTTTTTTTGCTCTTTTTTTTTTTTGGGTACCTAGTTGATTTGGTAGCCTGAAGCAAATAAACTTATTTTGGAAACATAAAAACCAACAGCCAGCAAACAAAATTGAAAGGAATAAAACAAAAAAAAAAAATGGGTTTCAACAAAAATAGAAAAAAAATGGTCAACGTACAAATACCCATTTTACCGTAAATTACGTATCGTAATTGAATTGACACAATGTACAGAAACAACAAAAAAAACTCTTCGGGTCATGTGCTTTAAAGTATCCGTAATTGTATTACTTTATTTTCACAAATAGATTTTAAAGCTTTAAAAAGAAATTACCTTAAAAATTATTATATTTACACAATGGTTTATTAAAGAGCATATATATAATTTTTGTTTTTTTTTGGGTGATGGTTTTGACCGTAACTGTAGCCTTTTACAACCCAAGTAATCAGGATTTTGTGGTGGATTTTCAAAGGGTATTGAGGGCAAACGGGGGAAGAGGGCATTATAGCCATATACTTGTTTTGTGTCTTGCCTGTTGCCTTTGCCCTCGAAGAGGAGAAGCTATGGCCTCATAATTCCATCTCAGTCTCTTGCTGTTTGGTCGCTGTCTTGGCCTGCCATTGTTTTCGTGTGGTCTTTGGGGCATCTTCGCTGTCTCGGTACGTTTTCGCTCCGCTTCATTAATCGCCTGTATTCCAGTTGTCAAATTATCTCCGACGTGGCGATTTTCTAGCCTGTTTGTGTTGCTGCTGCTGCTGTTGCTTTGGCTCCTGCCAGAATCCAATGCCCAGGCACCAAAGACGCACATCATTATTATTATCCATGCTCTGTACATTTTTCAACTCTTTCTTTTTATTATTTTCACCCAAGTAATGGCACTGGTAATGGTTTTTTTTTTTTGTTGAGAATAGAATAGTAATACAACAAATTGTGGTTCGCGGTTCTCGGGTCGCTTCTGCTTAGTTTACTAACGTTTGCCAGCGCTTTTTATATTGTGCGGCAAGCAGGTGGCTTCAACCACCCACCTACCCTTAAAAATGAAAACAAAAACAAAAACTCCATTGCCTTCAGGTCTACTCAAAACTCAGTTCGCATTATGATGGCAGTAGCATATAAAAAGCAAATAAATATTGTAATGCGAGTGGAAAGTACACAGAGTATAGTTTCAGTGTTAAGCTTGAGTCTTGACATGGTTTTGTTCCGTTCTGTTCTGTTCTGTTCTGTTCTGCTTTTCCAGCCAACATAAGTTAGCCACAGAGCATAGGGGAGAGCAGGGCAGAGTGGCAGGGTGGCAGAAAGAAGTCGCTGCTTGTTTGTCTGCCATTATTTGCATTGTAGTAGTCAAGTGAGTCAAATGGCGGCATCTACGCTGGCATAAAACGAATAATTGGTTGACAAATGTTTTTTACGTAATAAGCCAAGTTAACAATAATATCAACAATGCCCGACTCTCTAAGTCAATGTTTATTAAAATTATGTCAAATGGAGTTTAAAATAATATTTAAACTACACTTTTGTTAACGCTTATCTTCTTGGGTCAAGGCCAAACTTATTATGATGAAAACAATTTGAATTTAACTTGATCAAATATAATGATAATTTGAATTTGACAAAAGGAATGTACTTAATAATAATAAATTCAACTGTCCTTTGGCACATTCTATAATTAATTAAATAAAATAATATAATTTTGATTAAATATAATTGCCTAAGGTATGAGGAGAATTTGACAAAAGGAATGTACTTAATAATAATAAATTCGACTGTCCTTTGACACATTCCTTCACTTGTTTAATATACACAATACAAATGCCACTCTGGAATTTAATTACCTTTCAAAACTTTCTTAAATGAATTACAAAATTCTGGACACTTTAAATGGCCATCAGTATTATTATTATTATGGGCCATTTAAAGTAATAAATTAATTGTGTTCACAACTTTGCTCTATTAATTAACTTCAATTAGCCGCATTAAGTAACTAAACATTTTAAGGACCTACGTCAATTTCAATTTGTATGTGTATGTATCGCAATGCTAACAAATACTTACTTATCCATTTTTAAAATACTTTGTCTCACTCTTATTATTGTTGACTGATTAGGAGTATGGTGGGTGTGGGGGGGGGAAATATATAGTCGGTACAACAACTCAAATTTTTTGTTGACCCAATTAATGGGAAATTTTTATCCCTACCACAGCGCATAATCTCTCAACTTGCTCTCTCTCTCTCTGTTACTCTCTGAACTTCGGCTTTGAGTGAAATAATATGGGGAAATTGTTGAAATTTAGCACACTCACGATATCTTGTTTATAAATTGCAAACTGTCATGCTCATCCTGTTGAGGTGCTTCTGGCAATGCGACGGGTTGGGGCCATGTACCGATTTTGTTTGGTACTTGAATATCCTTATAGGACGATGATGATGATGATGATGATGGTGGTGGTGGTTCAACGAGAGATGAGCCATTCTGGCATGACACTTTCCGTGAATTTCAGCATTTCTCGCTGCCAACCAAGGCCAACGGGCATGTGTTGATTTATTTAATTTTACGGTTGAGCTTTAAAAACACGGCACTTGAAGAACGGAACACAAAAAAAATAACGCAAAATTAGAGGCAACGCGTCGATGCTGCTGCTGCGGTTGCGGCTTTTGTTGGTCCCTTTTGGGGCCCTGATTAGAGGCGCTTAAAAATGTTTTCAACCGAAAAATGATTCATCATCTTTCAATTATATCTATCGTGTATTCTTTGTCCTTGTGCATACAAAAATAGCAATTTATTGTAGTAGGTTGTGGTTGGTTTTTAATTCATTTTTCATTTATTATACATACATGCATATATATATATATATATAAAAGTACATATTTATATAGGTGTACAATATAAAATTAAAGTCGTTTGTTTTACATACACACAATTACAAAAAAATAAAAAAAAATAATAATAATAATAAGGTTTAAGTAGCTGCTTAACAGTACGTACAGTCGATCGATAGACCAATTATCGATCAATTCGACTTTTGCCAAAGAGAATTTGATTTTCAGTTTTTAAAATATTTATTTATCAACTGCTTATCTAATGGTTTACAAGTTGTCTGTTTCATAACATTCATTTTGGTGACTTCTGAACGCTTATCATAGATAATATTATGTAGGCATATTTAATATATATTTTATTAATCATTATTTTGTAGGTATGTAAAAAGCTAATCGCGTTGAAGAAAAATATAAATCATAATCGAAACTTATAATCAAATTGAGAATTATTACAGAACAAGTACAATAGAAAAATCAAAATTTCATTCTTTTGGGTTATCCTGATAACATTTAACGGTTGTTACCAGGAATGAAATTAACAAATGGTTGGGATTAAGGAATGGACAAAAAAGGAGTGGGAATTTCAAAGTGGGTTATGAAAAGGATTTGTCTGCAATTGCAATTCGCATTTCCGCCACGACTTCATTTCCGCATCAACTTCTGCTGCTGCTGCGCCCAGGCGCATTTCCGCTTCAAAAAGTTTCCCCCCAGCAACGAAAAGTGGGCCAAATTTTCTAGAAAATGGCTTAAGTTGGTGATGGTGGTGGCGGTGATTGCTACTGCTGATGCTGGCGGTGGTGAAGGTGGTTATGGTGGTTTCTTACAGGATGGTGCCAGGTTTCCTCATCGCCAGGCGTCGACGTTGCCCCAAAAGGCCCAAGCCGCGTGCCTGCTGCTTGGTTGTCGTCTCTGCTGCCTCTGTGGTATCTTGTTCCTTATCTCCGGCCTCTTCAGAGCCAGAGGCAACTGCGCCAGAATCTTCCTTATTGTTGGCCTGCTCCGCAGATGAGGCCGCTGATGAACCGGCGTCCTCCTCGGCGGGTGACTCTGTCAAAGGCAAAAGCAAATGATTATAAATTACCATAATTGTTGTTTCTAATTTAGAACTTACCTGTAGTTGAGGTAGCCGCTGAAGCTGGGCCGCCCAAATGCAAGCGGCGCTTGGCTAGCAGCGGGTTGATTTTGCGCGGCGCCGCTGAGCCGGGCGCTGGAGCGGCGGCAACAGCAGCAGCAGCTGGCTTGGGCTTGGCCGTTTCAGTCTTGTGCAGTGCATTGAGGCGCGGACGGTTCTTGAGGCGATTTAAGCCGGAAACCGGTCCGGCATGGTTACCAGCGCTGCCGGCAGCACCGGCCTCACCATCAGTCTTCTCAGCAGTCTCGGCCACGTTGTCGCCCGCCTCGCCCTTCACATCATTGTGATGGCTGCTATCAGCTGCCGAATCCTCGGCCTCTTTGGCTGCTGTGCCCGCCTCAGTGGTGGCGCCGGCACGGCTCAATTTACCGCGTGGCAGCAAGCGATTACCCCCAGGACGGTGGATATTGAAGCGTGAGGGGCGCACCACATCGCTGTGATGTGCCACCGGGGCTGATGTTGGAGCCTTGCCCTCCTCGGAATTGGTCTCTCCATCGCCGCCATCAGCTGCTGGCGCTTTAGTAGTTGTAGTACGGCTACGGCCACGCAAGCTCAGGCCTGGACGACCACGCAGGCTCCGTGCTGTGGTACTAGAAACCGCCGCCTCATCTTGATTAGCGCCATCAGCGGACTCCTCTGCCGGCTTCTCCGTAGTGCTTGTGGTAGAGCCGCGCAAATTGAAACGATTACGTGCTATGATAGAGTTGATTTTCAGTTAGTTATCATGAGATATTAATTGTCTCCACTTACGTCTGCCGCGGCCAAAGCCAGAGCTGACCGGTTTCACTTCCTTGGCGGCCACTGCTTCTTCTTCCACAGCTGGGGCCGCAGAAGCCTCGGGAGCGGCTGTAGTACGAGCTCCCAATCTGGAACGACCACCGATTGAGGGCCGAGAGTAACGATCTGAAGGAATTCATATTCATTGATTAGTAAATATTATTTAGATTAATCCACATTAATCACTTACTTCTGCCAGTCTTGGTGGGCTCCACTGGAGCCTCTGTGGTTGTGGTAGTGCTACTAGCACTTGCACTTTGTCCACCTTCACGCAACTTAAAGCGATTACGTCCAGCCAATCCGGCCAGACCAGCCCGGCGGCCACCGTAAAGCGATGGAGCTGCTGTTGTCGTCGTTGTTGGAGCCTCTGTGGTTGTAGTCGTTGTTGTCGTTGTAGTCGTTGTTGTTGTACTTGTTGTCGATGACGAAAGCTCCTCCAACTGGAGTGTAGTCAAATTATCATCCATGTCTGTGCTAGCCGTGTTTGGCACCAGAGTTGTGGCCTCATCTTCGCCGGCAATTGCAGTGGTCTGCTCATTATTGAGATTCTCATTGGTCAGAATGGCGTACAGATCGAGGGCAGCCTTCTCCATAGACGGTGTGGTCTGTTCCGCCTCATCATCCACTTTGGCGGTAATCTCTGTCTCTGCATCCACAGTGGGCTTGGCTGATTTGGCTGCGGCCGCAGCAGCTGCAGCTGCCGCCTGTTCCTGTTCGATGGCAATGGCCGGTTTCAGTTCGTTGTCTCCGTTGCGAGAGCCCTTGGCCTGTTTCTCATCCGTATTGAATGTCTCACTGTCCACCAACTCAAGACTGGGTCGCTTCACACTGATCTTCTTGCGTTCGGCTGCATTCTCCAACGAGTCCAGGGCGGGAGTGGGATGCACTTCGATGTTTTTACCGCGACTGGGGAAGCGTGTGTTGGTGGGCAGACGTTCGGCCTCGATGCCGCCATCATCGCTTACCTCGCTCACACTAGAGGCACGTCCCTTGGCCTTGCCACTCTGGAGACTGTTCTCGCTGGGCGTGGCTGCTGTGCTGCGATCAATGTTGGTATAACGAGTCTTGCCACGGGCTTCTGGCGCTGCTTCGGCATGGACTTCAGCAGGAGTTGCCGCCACAGAGGCTGGGGCAGGAGCAGCGGCCACAACTGGCTTGGCTTTGTCAGCATCTTCGTCCTCCTCGTAGTAGTAGACATATTCATACTCGTAGTCCTGGCCATTGGGTCCCTTCTTGATTTCAATGCGTGATTTCTTATTATTCTCACTGCCAGCAGCATCCAAGTTAATGGTTTGATCCACAAAGCCCACATTGATGTCATCATCGAGGTCATCGATTTTTTTGCTTGCCATGGCCACAGTGGTTAACTGTTGAATGGGCGCCTCTGTGACTACGGACCTCAGAGCTAGCTCAGCAGCGGCTGCCTCTTCAATTTCCCGGCGCACTGCCTCCAACTCCTCCATCTCAATGGCCCGTTTGGCCTCGATGCTCTTCATCACATCCTCGTTGATGAGGGCGCTCAGCACGGGATTGAGTTCGGGCCGCTCCTTGGTGGGCAGCAGATTCATTGAGTATTCGGCAGCGTCTGTGGCCCTCACACTGATCTTGTGCGATGTCTGGAAACCGTTATCACTGAAGGCTGCCTCTGGATGCTTGTGCGATGTCTCAAACGGTATATTCGTTTCAACTGCCTCGGCAGCAGCAGCCACAGGATCATTGGGACTGGATGCTTTTAAATCCTCAGCGGCCACTAAAACGGCCAGGCAGCCCAAGAGACAACTGCAAAATGGGAAAAGGAAAAATTAAAATTCTATCGATTTGCTATCGATGTTCGATAAATATAGTTTAGAAAAAGTTATAATTTTTTATTTAATTCCTAGTCAGTGTCATTCGCTCTGTGACTTTCCACTCGAACAAATCATTTGTGTAGCGTTTCAAAAAATATAAAAAAATATATAGAAAAAGAGTAAGTAAAATAAATTTTAAATAAAAATCCTTCTGCTTTCTAGTGTTAAATCAGTTTTAGTGCAATGGCAACCATTGAAATCGAACACAAAGAAAATTGCCGCTTATGTGGCGCTTCTTTTATTATGGAATTGGTACGCCCCATATTTGAAAGCCCATCGCTTTCTGAGGGGGGCAATAGTATAACCGAAATTCTTAGCATCCTTCAAAAATTTAATGTGGAAATTCGCCAAAATGATGGATTACCCCAATACATTTGCCTTGGCTGCATTTGGCAGTTTAAGCAATTCTTCAAATTTCAAGATTGCTTTTTGCACAATCAGAAGAAATTTAGCGGAACAAATACGCTAAAGCGAAAATGTGTGGCTTGCTGGAGGGGTCATCATAATAGAGTTACCAAGCCCAAGATTTCCTTGTCTCTTTGTGGAGCCTGTCCGCAATCGTTTGAAAATAAAACTGATTTGTGGAACCACTTTAAGACAGTTCATCTACAATTGAGCGGACGCAACAAGTTCTGTGCCATTGGTTCAATCAAGGCTCCAGCAGAAGAACCTAAAACCAAGGACGAAGGCCCTAAGCCTGAATAAGAAAAAGGGGAACTTTGGGGGCTATTAAAAATACATATACACATAAATATACATAACTTTACTACATACATATTTAATTCAATTCTTATTATGTTCTATGATGCCGAACTAGTTGAGCGGAACTGAACATGAATTCCAGCTTAAAATGGGGCACACTTTGTTATAAATATTAAATTTGAATTTATTGTATGTATTATTATTATTATTACTTTTGACATTGATGAACATTTGTTAATTATTAAAGCTGCAATTCAAAGAAATTATCTCCTTTTCTCTCTCTCTCTCTCTTTCTGCAGATAAGAGATTCATTTGTCCGTCAAATGTTTCAACAATTAATGACCAATCATTGTGGTTTGGGATTTGTTGTTGTTGTATGTACAAAAGAAAACTGGACATGCATAATTGTGCTGCATCATTTGATCGAAAACCTTTCACAATTTTATTAAATGCGGCGACGTCGACGACGACGACGTCTGCGGTGGCGTTTAAAGTCTGGTGATTTTGGTTTGCGATTGCGCATGCGCACGTTCGATCGTGCAGCAAAAATAAATAAACAAAAACAACAATAGTTCATTGGGCTTTGCGAATCCGCATTGTTGCAACCGAGAGAGGCGAAAGCATATTTTTTTTTTTTGTGGCGCTGGCGAGGAAAGCAAAACTTACATTGACTCAAGGCAAACCGCCGAACGCTCTAAATTGTGTCCATTGGCAATCGGGAAATTGAGTCAACTGCAACTACAGCGGGGGACAGGAATCATATTGATCAACCGGTTCGGGTCTGGGTTTGGTTTTTGGGTTCGAAAAGGTGTTAACGTTAACCCATTTCGTAAAGCCGTTCAAGTTAAACCCACCAGACAAGACTGGCAGCGATCTCTGTTCGATATTTAAGAGAGGGGAATTTCGAATTGGAATGGGAATGGGAATGGGATTGCGCTCTTGACGATAACTTTTAACATTTTGAATTATGTGCAGTTTGCCATGCCGAGCCATTCCATTTTTTTTTATATTTTTGTTTTTGTTTTCTACACTCGAACAAGTTTTGACTTTAGCTGACTGTAAAGGTAGACAACTTCAACTTATTTAAATTGCAACAGCCAACAACAACAACAACTAACAACTAACAGCAGCAGCAGCTCGAATGGCTGAAATGGCAAAAAGCAAAAAGCGAAAAAGGCCTTTAATAGGAAAAAGTGGAAACATTGAAACATCAGTGTGTAAATTAGCCAGCAACGACTGAAATTGAATTTAATAACAATTGTTTTAATTTTTTGGTTAACAGCACAGGACGACAGTGGCAGCTATGGCAACGCATATTTCAGCAGCTCTTGGCAGATCAGTTTGGCATATATTTGCACACAACGGACATTTCCAAACCCAGGCACAAACACAAACATGAACGCACAAGCAAATACAACTCTGCACACATACACATAAATGTATGCAAAAAGTGCAGTTAGCGACAATTCTGCTGCTGCTGCTGCGGGCACAGTGTCCCCAGATGCAGTAATATGCACAAATAGAAAAACAAACAAACATATACATAAATAAATATTTAGACAAAAGAAAATATATAAAAGTTATCTTAATGATTTGACACCAAACATTTGAAACATTTAGTTGAATAAATTTTATACTAATTATGACTTATAGGAAACCTGAAACTTTAACTCAGAATTACAGAATATTTATTTCAACTCTGTTCAAAGTTCAATGATTGCCTGATTAATATGTCAAGCCTTGTTGCCTTAATAAAGTTGTTAGTGGGTTGGCAATTGCAATTGGTTCCACGGTGCCACAATGTCAGTCACAGTCACAGTTCACAACTGAAGGCAAGTGAAGTGACTGACTGCTGACTGACTAACTGACTAACTGAGCGCTGCGGTTAACTGAGACTGAATGGGGAAACAGAAACCAAACGAAACGAAATGAAACGAGTGACTGACGCAGTTAGTTGTTGCTGTTGTTGCCGTTGCTGCTGTTGTCTTCATCAGCGCCGGCGCGCATTTTGCATTGTTGCTGCTGATGCTGATGCTGCTGCTTCTTGTTTGTCTTTTGTGGGTTGGCATTTTATGCAATGCACACACACACAGAAAAGGAAGAGAATGGCAACTGACAACCTCAACCAAATTCAGTTGCAGCAGAGGTGCTAATAACTTGGCAGCAATTGGCCAGGGCAAGGGAGACATTTCAAGTTGGCGGCGGGTGTGGCGCATGCAATTTGTATTATAATTTGGCAATTAATTTGCTAAGCAACAAAACAACAAAATACAAAAAAAAATGCCAAATCGTATGCGTTTTTACCGATTTGTTTGCCATTTTTGAGATTTTTACCATTCATCTGTTTGTTTGTGTATAAATACAATCTGAAAGCGGCCATTGACGCCATCGAAATGCAGTGAAGCAGCAAAGAGACAAACAGCAACAACAAAAACAACAAACTTTGTTTAGTTAAGGTTTTTGACTTGTCTTCAAAAAACCAACACAAAGTGGCTGAATCTCAACTGAGGGTCATTTAAATGAGAGTGAGAAAAACAACAAAGCAACAAAACAAAATAGAAATGACAAAGAAAAACAATAAATAATAAATTAATTTTAATAAACGACAAAAAGAATATCAAGCTAAGAAAAAATATGCAACAATAAAAGAAAAGGGCTTAAAAGATTATAGATTTTAATAACACATATTTCCAATTACATTAGGAAAATTTAGATAACACGATTAACCAAAAAAAATCATAATAAAATATGAAAAATTATGCTCAATTTTAATTTGAATTTTTTTAAGCTGAAGTAAGCTGTTAAAAATCAATTAAAATCAAAATCAGTTTTCTCCATTGTATTTACTGAATTTCCTTCTAATAATTTGTATATTTTTTTAACCTATGCTTTAAATTGTACCTAATCATTCAAAGCTTCATTCTTTATTCTACACCCTCGACACATAAAGCTCGCAAGCCTAGGCAAGGGGACTCGAAAATGGCTGACAGATCTGTGCGAGCTCTTCGAGCGCTGAAGAAAGAACTCATTAAATGGAACACTGTTAAAACTCAGAAACCGGTAAAACCAAAGCCCAAAGTTTCCACCGCCAGAAAGGGAAATACAACTCGCAAGCCAAGCATCAGGAGCCCTTCTAAAAGACAAAAGTAAGCGAGCCCAGAACTCAAGAACATCAGCCGCGATTATCCTCTTCAAATCTTTGCCATATTTGACTTGCAATTGAGTAAGCCAAGAACTGGGAATATTTTAAAATCGTATCCATATTTAAAGGTTAAATTTGTATAATTAGTGTCCACGTATTTTTATTGAGTTCAATCGTATTTAGCGTAACCGATTTAAAAATTTGTTGTTACTGAAATTGACCTTTGTTTATGTTTTTTTGGGTGCTCTGAATCTCCAAGTTTGACAAGGCTACAAAAAAAAAAAAAAACAAAAAAGCCAAGCGCCTTCAATGCCACGCCCTGAGTGAGAGAGAGAGAGAAATAAAACATTTTATATGCATATTAATTGGCTGACTGACTGACTGAGTGACTGACTGATTGACTGCATAAATTGCCGCGTGATTGACTGTCTGGTTAATATGGCTGTGAGACTGGGACTTTAACGACCCAAGTCTCTTGGCCAGCAAGCTACTCAGTCAACAATTTGATGTCGTCGTCATCGTCATTGCTGCTGCTGTTGACCAAGGCCGAAATCTGCATGCAGTGTGTGTTGGTGTTGCAATTCGTTTTCACCATCTCTGCTATTATTAAGAGGTGGGGCCATCCATCCATCCATCCATCCATTCATCCATACTTGTAGATGGTAGGAAGGGGCTTGAATTTGAGTTTGAGTTGGGAGTGTTTCTTTTGTTTATGGTTAATCGATTGTGTTGCTCATGATGCAGATGATGAAGAAGAAGAAGAAGATGAAAAAGCAAATGTAAAAATGGTTAATTTAACCATTTGATTTTCGCTCAACTTATTCAACTCAATGGGTAAAATCTAAACAGGTAAATAACCTCAACATTTATTAGAAATATACAAGCCAAAATATTCTTGTGGCTAAATCAAATTAAAAAAAAAGCCTTTTTAAAGCAGATTGCTTATTTTTCTATAAAATAAAAATAAAAAAAATTAAAACCGAAACGAAAGTATTTTTTCTATTTTATATATATATTTTTTTATGTTTCAGAAAATATAAATAAATAAATAAAATAAAAAATTAAAACTAGTCAATATTCATTTAATTTTTTCAATTTAATTAAACAGCTTTCGAAGCTCTCGAATTTGTTTTAACAAAGAATTCCAAATCACAAATTGAATTTGATTTTCTCCCAAAAAATATAATAATCCACTTAAACACGTTCACATTCATAATGGCCAAGTACATTTTAAGTTTTTATTTCTATACACAATTTGTACTCATATTTTCAATTTGACAATTTTCCCATTTTGTCTTTGCCTTTCATAACATTTGTTAGTTTTCAACCTATTCAACCTAACAATTTCATTTAGTTCAAAAGTTCGGGTCCATAGATACTGGTTGGAAAATGTACGTAAAATTTCTTTTGCGTAAAATTTCAAAGTTTTTGTTATTGTTACATATTCTGTTTGTTTTCTTAATATTCCCCATTATTCCCATTGTTCTTGTTGTTCTTGTTGTTGTTGTTGTTGTTGCTGCTGCTATTGTTGATATTGTTGACCAGAGAGTGATTGACAGAGAAGCAAGCAAGTTTAGAGCTCCAAATTAGAGTTGTGGTTTGGTTTTTGCCGGTTGCCAAAAATTTCTAGTAGAAAAAGCTCATCTACATTTATCTGCCTAAAGGTATAGAAATTTAACATGCCTTCCCCATACGTTAATTGGCTACTTGGAGTGGCAAGAACTAACCAACATTGCGTATACGCAACGTGGTCAAGGTGAGAACGAAATGTTCAGTAGATTTTGCGGTTGCCTTTGATAACTTTGTCTGTTCTGGTTTTCAACTTAATTTGATGAGATTTTTAGAATTTTCTATGCTTTAAATTAATTTATTTACTTACATTTTAAGCAGCATTTTATTGTTTTTTTTTTTATTTGTGTTTTATTTAATTGCAGGCACTGTTTTGTTTTTTTGTTATTTTTGTAGGATTTTTTTTTTTAATATTGTTGTTTGCGGCTTTTTATTTTTATTGCCTGAAAAACTGTAAAAAAAAAATTATATTATTTTTTTACACATTTAATTTTGTGTGTGTGATTTTTTATTTATACATTTATTTTATTTTGTTGTTTATAATTTGATTTAATTTTTGTATTTTTTGCACTTTCACTTTTCACTTTTCGACACTTTGGCGCTCAAATCAATTACAATTCATCAGGTGTGTATGTGTGTCTGTGTGTGTGTGTGTATGCATTTAAATTGTTAGAAAAAAAAAATAAAAAATATTATTTGCACTAAAATTAAAATGGAAAAAAAAAAATAAAGTTTATTTGTTTGTTTGGTTAACCAATGCACTTTGCCAACATGTTTAAGTTTAAGTTGAGTTTCCAGTTAACTGGGATATTTTATACATTCACACACACACACACACACAGAAATACACTTGAACATCTCTCTGAGTGTTTGCAAAAATCACTTGAATTTTTTCCCAAAAAAAAAAAAACAACAGACAAAAAAAAACCGTGGCAGAAAAACTTTGTCCTATCTTTTTTTTTTTTTAGTTTTAGTTGTATTTGTATTAATTAATTTTATTTAACTCACAGCTAGCTCAGAGCAGTCACTTTCGATTTCGCTGCCAGCTGAACGTGAAATGGCAAAATGATGAACGCCGGAGCCATCGAAAACCAAAAACCCAAAACTATAAAAACCAAAGCCGATGCCGATGTCGATGCCGACTTTGCCGATCGTATGTCTGCCGAGACCATTAACCAGAGCAACAGCAACAACAACAAGAAGAATAGCAACGACAAAGAGAGCCACGATCAGTTGAGCGAGCGTGCGCAGCCGCAGCCGCCAACGCAAATCAAAGCTTAAAAGTGAGAGTGAGATGGCAATAATTGCCGCTGCTGCTGCTGCTGCTACTGCTGCTAGGAGTCACTTGTCTGTCGTCAACACTAAATCATTCACACCTGCTGCCGATGCTGCTGCTGCTGCTGCTGCCGATTCTCTACTCTGCTTCTCCTCCTCCTTCTGTTAATTTTTCAATGGCAAAGAAAAAAAAAAAACTGCTACTCACTAGGAAGTTCAGAAAAATTTGCTATAATTTTTGACAGTTTTGAATCCCAGCCATTCACTTGGTTAATTGTAAAAATTTCATCAAAACTGGTTGCATTCATCAAGGCCAAATCAACAGACGCGACGCGTTGACTGCAATTAGCAGGCAGAGCTGAGCATTTCAGATCACATCGGATCGGATCGGATCAGGGCAGGGCGCAATCCATAAAGTGCAAGCGAGATGGCCTGATAAAAAACTATAAATGTGAATCTCTTGTGAATCCGGGCAGCAACCAAAAACCGGCAACGTTGGCAGAGCAGCAGCAACATCGACAACATGTAAATTATTATTATTATTGTTGTTGTTGTTGTTGTTGTTGTTGTTATTGCTGGACCACTCAATCTGCGCAATCTGACTGTAAATATTAAGAGTATTATCCAATCTATAAGTTTTATTGATTAACTGTTGTTCATTTGACTATTTATGCAATTTTTATAGCTCTTTTATTTGTCTCATTTTTGTTGTTGTTGTTGTTGTTGTTGTTGTTGCTGTTGTTATTAACTTGACTTGCTTTGATTTATTGTTGTTTAAGCAAAGTGAAATGTGGGATCGGTTGGCCATTGAATGCAATTTGAAATGCCAAAGCAAATGAAAAAAAAAAATAATAACAACAAACCAAAATAATGAATTAATTTGAAATTGGTAAATGGCTCACTTTACTCCTCTTTCTCTTTCTTCTTCTCTTTTCGCTCTCTCCCTCTCTTTTTTTTCATTATCGATTGATCAATCGTTTTTCTTAATTAAATCTACGCGTTCCCAAAATACATCATGAAAAATACATTTTTATTTGCAAATCAAATTTCAGCAACGGAAATGTCAATTAAATTAGATAACTTGGGAAAAGCAAAATAAAATGTTCAAAAAAAAAATGTCTAAATTATAATCCATTAAATGAATCTGTCTTGATTTTTAAACCTTTTTTTTAAAATATTTTTTGTATGTTTTTAAGTCAAATAATTAATCTAAAAATTGCTGTTTTCAACTAATCGAGAAAGAAAATATGTTCTTAGATTATGTTCTTTAATTTCCAAGCTATTCAAAATTTATAATCGATTGAGTGAATCTGTCTTGATTTTTAAACCTTTTTTTAAATATTTTTTTATGTTTTTAAGTAAAATAATTAATCTAAAAATTGCAACTTATATATCTAAGAAAAGTGCTTTAGTTTCTAAGCTATTCAAAAGTTATAATCGATTGAGTAAGTCTGTCTTGATTTTTAAAAATTGCAGCTTTCAATTCACCGAGAAAATAAATATATTTTAAAATATTGTATATAAGAAATGTTTTGAATTTCTTATGTTTTCATGTCTTTTTCTTTTATTTTCAAGCAAAAAAAAAAATAATTTAAAACAATTAATTTTTTTAGAAATTTAAATTTTTAATTTGCAAAAGTTTTAATTGATTAAGTGAATCTTTCTTTTATGTTTTTCAAGTCTATTTCAATTTTAAATTCGCAGAGAAAAAAAAAATATATTTTTAGGCTATTTAAGAAATGTTTTTTAATTTCAAATAAGTGCAATTAATTTGAATTTAATTTTCATAATATTATTAACTTTTCAATTAAAGTTTGTTGTCGATTTACTTTTCATCCTTCCATTTATTATTACATCATTTGAATAAAATTGGGTTAACTTGTGTTTTTTTTTTTCTGCAGATCCCCTTAATAATTTTCCCGGTTATCTTTGTGTGTGTTTTTATTTTTTCTTTTTTGTTTTGTATTTTTTTTTTTTTTTTGCTTTATTTTCTTCAACTTGTTGTAATTTTTTGTGGCCTTGGCGTGTCTGGCTGATTAAATTTCAAGTGATCGTAATGGACGCTGCCTGCATGTGTGTGTGTGTGTGTGTGAGTAAATGACTCCAGTTCCAGTTTATGTCGAGGTCAACATTGTTGATCAAGTTACCAGCATTACCAGTTGTCGATGCAGTTTTACAATAAAAAAAAAAAAAGTTTTAATTTTTTTTTATTTTGCTTTTACATTTACTTATTTTTTTTGTCCCTGGGCAGTCAGAGAAAACAACAAAAATCCGTCAATCCTTGGCAAGGAAATTTTGTAAGGCAACTTAATAAAATGCACACAAAAATCTTTTACAAACAAGCCAAAGTTGTTAAAAACCAAAAAGCGACAACTCAAAGTGTTATTTAACTTTTAAAGTCGTTGTGTGTGTGTGTGTGTAAGTGTAAATAAAAAAATTAAAAGAAATGAACAAAAAAAAAAAAGCATGTAGCCAAATAAAAATAAACAGGAGTGGCCAACTTGGAATGTTAATGCGCGGCAAACGTTGGCGATGCCGTTGAAGTTGCCACCAAAAACCAAAATTGAAACCACAACGCCAGCGTCGCTGTCAGCGCAGACGCCCTCCTAAAGTTACGTGAACCTTTCGGTGGTTTCTGCGTGGGGATAAGCTGCGAAAAGACAAAGAGGAGGATGAGGATGAGGGGGGCAACTCTGCTGATCGGATAGTCAGAGTGACAGTGACACATGAAAGCAAGTAAAAAGTAAAGTGAATCGAAAAGCGATAACTGGGCAAACAAAAGCTCAAGAGGCCAACTCAACCCTGGCAGGCAGGCAGGCAACTGGTCAACATGACGCACAACAGGCAACAGCAACAGGCAAATATTTAAGCCCAAATAAAACAAAAGTTAAATAAACAAACTGTTAAATACGCTTCAAGTGAACGTTTAATTGCATTTATTAAGGACACAACTGTAAATTTGCTTTTTACTTGAAGATCTTTTGAATAAAAACAAAGGACTAAGCTTATTGTACTGAACAAAATCCTTTTCAAAAAATATTAGGCAATTTAATTAGATTTGTCTGCTTTTTCTTATATTTTCCTATTACTTATTTTTCCTTTCTTAATTTAAAGTCCAATAAAATTAATTCTATATTTTCTAAACCATTTTTGTAAATATTTTTAATTCGATAAATAAAAACTTTCTGAAACAAAAATAGATATTGCACAATTTCAAATAGAGTTTTGAATGTTTCAAAAAAAAAAAAACAGTTTCTTTTTGCTTTTTTAGGTTTGGATATCTCGAAAACTTTCAGCTCATTGAAAACCTTAACAAAAGTATAGTTTGATCCCAGAGTTATTAAAAACAAAAGGCTTTTTGTAAACATATTTTTTAAATTTGATGATGGAATTTTCAGTCATTTATATTTTTAGAATTGATTGATTAAAGGCACAAGTATAAAAACAAAGATCAAAAGTTTAAAACTGCTTAAATAGCCAGGCGATCAGAGTTGCTTTACGAGGTATTTTGTACATCTTTATGAAAAACTTAGTTTTCAATGAACGGTTGAAATTTTAATGAGAAAAAAACTGTACCCTTTTTTAGAAGACTCAAAGTATTTAAAAAAAAAAAAAAATAAAAAAAAAATAGGCCTGTTTAAAACTTGATGTGAAAATAGACAAATGGACTCTTAATATTTTTTTTAGTAAAGACAAGAGCCTAAAGAATTGTTATAAGGGAACTGATGAACGAGGAGGAGAAGGAGAAGGAGGAGGTTGGCCTGGCGTTGGCTGGTGTCGACTCTGGCAACTCTGGCTCGGTAAAGTTAAATTTATAACTGTCAATTATTATGCAAGAGTTGTGAAGTTATTTGGCGACGAGGAGCAAAGCAATCAGGAAATACCCAACTACAAAGTTAAAAAACTCACTCGCACACATACAAAGCAGTTAACCGAAATAAAATAAAAACAAAAACAAAAAACAAAAAATAAGAAATAAAATGAAATTAAATAAAGAAACAAGCAAGCAAAGAGAAAGAGAAAGAGGAGCGCAGCAACCTCAAGAAGCCATCGCATAATCGGAGCACGTAGCCGCGCCTGTGTCGTCGTCGTCGTTGTCGTTGTCGCTGTGACTTCAACTCTTTTTTTAAGAAAAAAAACAAAAAAGATTGCCATCTGTTTGTTGTTGTTTCTTGGGCTGCCAATTGTCAATGATTTCAAATTAAGTTGATGAGTCTTTTACAGGCCTGGCCCAAACTGCCCCTTAACTCTTTTGTTTGTTTGTTTTTACTGTGTCTCCCCCTCCCCAAACCCCCAAAGGGTTCAATGTACGTCAATTGGTTAAACTCAAGAACACGTTACCAGAATGTTCATCATCATCATTATAAACATAGTCATGAATTTTCATGTAGGCTGCAATTAAATGATTCATTTTGGTGCGCTTGGTTAAATTTTATTTTATTTTTTTTTTATGTTTGTATTTTTTATTTTTATTTTTGCATTG